>JAWPHD010006274.1:0-147601 GCA_037043455.1 Cyrtodaria siliqua | reverse complement strand
CCAAACCAAAATTATAGATATATACATGCTTACATGCAAACCTAGATCTGCCTTTATTGCACATTTTATGGGTCATCACAATTTGGGTTCCATGGGAGCCCAGAATTTGCAGAAGACAAAATTACTTATCCAACCCTTTACAACATACTATAAGGAAACCAATTCTAAAATTTAGTTTAGCTAGGACAAAAAATGTAAGAGATATAAACCTGTAAACACAGCTTACACGCAAAATTTGATGTGAAACAGACATATTTTAAGGGCTATCAGAATTTGGGTTCCATGGGAACCCAGGGGTTACAGGAACCAAAATTACTTAAGCAGCCCTTACGATAATGCTATAAGGAAGGTAATGGTCAAATTTGGTTGTGATAGGGTAAGAATTGTAAGAGATATAGACTTGTAAACACAGCTTACACGCAAAATTTGATGTGAAATGGGGCACATTTTATGGGCTATCATAATTTGGGTTCCATGGGAGCCCATGGGTTACAGGAACCAAAATTGCTTATGCAGCCCTTAAGATAATGCTACAAGGAAGCCCATGAACAAATTAAGTTGTGGTAGGATAAGAAATGTAAGAGAAATACACTTGTAAACACAGCTTAAACGCAAACCTTGATGTGGGACGCCGACACCGACGCCGACACCAACGCAGACGCCGGCGCCGTGGTGATTACATAAGCTCTCTTATTCTTCGAATAGTCGAGCTAAAAACGATATGGCTGCTGTCTATTAATCAACACATAGATCCATACAAATCGATAAACCCCACCCACCATTGTCCAAGCTCAATTTTGGCGACAAACATTACCATGTGTTCTATTGTATTAAATGTTTGTTTGTGGGACGTAATGGGGTAAATACTCATGTGATTTTAATTGGTCAACTGGCATGGTCAGATATATGTTTGACTGACAGAGCAGATCTTTGCATTTCCTTTGTTATTATCAATTTCATAGCAGCTACATTGGTTTAAACAGGGCTTCTATATATATATATGGTTTAAAAATAACGTTGGTTATATATGGTTGTCGTCTCTAACTGTATCTATTGATTTCAGGGCTTATCAAGCGTTTATGCGAAATAATACTAGCTCATAACATTTTGTTTCTTGCAATGCCTTGGCCTTTCATCTTTCCATGAACTTATTTTAATCTCTCTCGATGTCTTCCTGTGTAGAACCAGTACTAAGTAAATGCAGATAAAGCATCTTGCTCAGGGACACAACGCATATGGTCATGGCGGGGACTGAACCGCGACTTTTCGATCCTGGGTCCAACGTTTCTACCACTAGACCACGGCGGTTCACTCCATTAATAGCATATATCTGCCATGTATTAAAGTTATAGTTTGACATTAAATAACATTTGTGTATTGTTTTAAATTTTATATTCGGCACTGTCAACATAAATATTTAATGTGCCTACCAGTGTTTGATTGGCAACTCGGGGATGGTTTGGCGTATGTTGGGGGGGGGGGGGGAGGGGGGGGGGGAGAAATGGGCTATTAAAAATGTAGTTAAACCACAAAACGAGGATTTATTATAGTCTTAAGATCACATGAATTATTATTATGATTTATGCATCAAAATTAGCTGAGCCATCGAGTTTTCCCAACCAAACTATTTCATTAACAATAATATAAAAACAATTCTTTTACGGTGTTAGGGCTATACCACTTAAACATACCTGGGACCCCAGGAAGGCAATTTAATAAACATCTGTGAGTGAACACTGTTTTCCGACAAAATTTGGTTCTTTACATCTATGGGTGGGTGTTCAATTTCAAAAGTGCCTTCCTGGGGTCCCAGGTAAGTTTTAATGGAACAGCCTTTAGTACATTTGCAACTGAAACACATTATGATGATTTTACTCATACATTGACACCCATTGTTCTTCCAGGTCACCTCCAGTCCATTGAAAGGGTAAATAGTGAGCTAAATGCAACATTAATGTCAAAATGTGCATACATATCATTGTGGTCTTTGTAGATCTGTTTTACCAGAAACCAGGGTTCGACACTCCCTCAAGTCCGTCGGTCCGAGACCGATTGTTTACTCGGCGGACCTGTTGATTTTCTAGCTTATCGACCTGTGTGACCGACAGATTTTTAAGAGTGAACATTCTGAATTCGGCTAAACAAAATCATTAACCAATCCATAAACATAGATAACGTTATTGATGTCTATGTCTAATCGTAGGATACAATACATCCGCTGATTTCTCTCGTCAATAAAACAATCACAAACAAACTCGCTTTATACCAAATACATTTCTTTAATTCATAATTAGCCGTCAATAAAACACACAATCAAAGTTCACAGTTTTGCTTATTAAAGATTCTTAACAACTG
This sequence comes from Cyrtodaria siliqua, assembly GCA_037043455.1. Lineage (NCBI taxonomy): Eukaryota > Metazoa > Mollusca > Bivalvia > Adapedonta > Hiatellidae > Cyrtodaria > Cyrtodaria siliqua. The sequence goes on along the minus strand of JAWPHD010006274.1, from coordinate 145,246 downwards.
TGCCGATGTCAATCATATAATTTATATAAACCGCCTTTTAAATTTATTAATCGCAGGAGATTTTTCAAAGTACCTCGTTGTCAATCATAATCATAACCCCGCCCTTGCACAGTATTTTGTAGTACGATTTTTAATTATTCACCAAACGAAAAAATACGACAGCTTTGATTGGTTTACTTAAATAGAATGCGCACATGCTTCCCCACATGATCGAATCACGTGATCGCCTAACAGCAAACATGGTGTTCACATCTCGCCTTAGGCAAGCCGATAAAGATCGATAATTAGGCTATTGCCCTGATTAGATAAGATTCGGGTTGTTATTTAATGGTAATGGGATTAAATAAGGTACGTGTGATACACGCGCTGATTGTGTATTTTAGAGGCTTTTGTTTATTATGAGGTTAATCACACTTGAAATTTCCGAAATTGACCCGAATTTGACGAAAATGACGGCGACTCAAATTTCGCCCCACATGAATAGAAAAGCGAAGTCGGCCATATTAAAGCAAAGTTTTTAGCGACTCCGCCTTATCGCGAGACCCCTGGTTTAACTTCAATGGCTGTAAAACCATCCATCTTTCGGATCTAACATTTCAATCTTTTCATAATTAATATAATTTTTGAAGTAGACGGCCAACCCTGGAGGACACGTATTTGTATCACTTGCTCTATTATTATCATAAAATTTAAATTCATGCTTAAAACCGGGAATAGATTTGAATGTCTTTTTATTAAATTTAGTTTCCTGAATAAAAGAATATCAACTTCAGGATTAAGGTCCAGGAATACTTTAATCTCAGAGTGCTTTATATGGGTTAAGCCTCCGGCATTAAAAGATATAATATTCACAGATTTGTTCACTTCGAAAAGAAATTATTTATACACTTTTTAAGATTTGAATTTTGTCGTTTAGTGGAAGAAGTTGGTTTACGTGGTGTTTTAGTTCCTTTAAGGGTTCCTTGAGGTGGTGGTAGAGGAGCAGGAGGAAGATATTGAGGGGGAGGCGGATGTAAATCTACCAGGGCTGCTGGCTGTGTATGCAGTTACCGATGCAGATGATGAGGAGGAGGACGGGGCTTGGGACCAGAGAGATCTTCTTGAGCTACAGAAGAAGAGCTACAAGCTTCTTTTATCAATGAATTGATAGACTGAATAAAGTGCAAGTCTATGTGAAATAAACTGTTGAAACCTGTTTATCTTTTACGATTTATGTTTTCTGTGGACCACTTAGTTCTAGAAGCGAGTGTCGAACCCTGGAAACAATAAAACAATTAGCAAAACAAGTACAAATTCATTTGCGATACAAAAATATTGTCTATTATCTCCCTTTACTTTAATAGTTTCCATATTTCAATAAAATATATGCCACTGTTGTGCACCAACTTGAATTGAATTGTGGTATTACGGTGCATCAACACAAAAAGTGTATATGGCATCAACAGGAATGGACATATCAGGCTCAATCTCCACTTATATTAGATAAAAAAATTGTAGAATGGGCCTAGAACCTGTTCACCTGCAGAACTGCTCTATTGTAAACACTCCACTTTTCGCTGGAGTCATGATCACTGTTTTCTGCCACCACTCAAGAAGCACCAGAAACAATACAGGGATAAAGATAAAGATATTTAATTAACATGGCAAAAATGACCCAATGCACATGGATTCGGTAGGATTTTACCCCTCTGTATGGATAAGCAGTGGCCTTATTCTTGGCCGGGAACCACATAAAAATAACAAGTCAAATATCAGTTTCTTTCCTTGCAATACTGTAGAGTAAGAAAAAATATTTTACCTAGGCAAGGTTAGAATACAAGGTATGGAACCAACACATCTTTCCATTTCTGTCATTGAAACTATTGACAACTATGGATCCTACACAGGCTGTCCTTCCTATGTACTAACCTGCTTAAGAGAGTCCACAATCCTTGAGGTTGTTTTTGATGATGATATCAGTGACCGCGTCGAACACAAACTGCATATTATTGGTATCGGTCACACATGTGAATTTTGTGTAGATCTTCCTGTTGAACTTGTTCAAGTTTTCAAATTGCAGCTGAATGTATGCGGCCGCCTCCTCGTAGTTGTTAGAACCTGTTAACGACACCAACAATTACGATTGCACGATAATCGTGATGGGTGATCGGTTAAAAGTTACAACCGATCACCGGTTACAATAGGTTAGATGTCACCGATCAATCATCGGTTATAATCGGTGAATCAATATGAAGTGTAACATGTGCATGTTAATCTGTGATGCAGGCCTTGAATTTTCTGTTTAGTATGTATTCTTTCCTGTCTTATCTCTTTTGCCATTGTTACTTTATTGTAATCAGCAAAATAATTTTAATTTATATAAATGTGTTTGTGTATACGCTCCTTTTCACAAGTTGTTTATAATATCCGCTTTCACGCTTTCACAAGGTGAAGTGGGAAATACCCCCACTTTCACGCTTTCACAGTTGAAGTGGGAACTATATAGGAATCGTCATCCACAATGTCCCATCGCAGAACACATTTTTTTCGCATTGCTTCGGGTCAATTTGAATGGGTTGTATACACATAACAACTGATCAAACAGCAGGGGTATTCATCACCTTCAGTGGTAGTTCTAGTTTCTATTTTTAACACTAAATAAAGTGCTTTTTTTTTTATTTTACCGACGAACGACTTTCATAGTGATCTGATGATCGGTTACAATCGATTAATCCGTACATCACTACACGAGATTTGAAGTGCTCCTGGAATAACCCTACTATTACAGTCAATAAGATTTCTCTGGATTATAGGATTAAATTTATTTTATAGTGTTTATGCATACATGTGTAAACTTTGCCGTATCATGCACAATTTGAATAAAGTCCAAAGTATTTTTTGTTAAATTTATGCAGGTTCGGCAGTTTACACATCATTAAACTACACTTGAAAGGTGTTCCACAGAATACTTGTGCTGCCTGTCATGTGCTTATTTCAGCAAAAAAAATTCGAAAGTTTGAAGACAGGGGTTGCAATCCTTTATAAACAAGAAATGTTTGTAAAACATATATGCCCCCCTTGAACAACCATGACACAAACATTACTGCCAAGTTGTGAGTGCCAGCTGTTTTTGAGTTATGGAAGCCAAGCAATTGTTAGTGAGTCTTCACATATACATAGTGTCAGTGTGTAGTTCTAAGATTTATAGTCCCTCCACCAACAAACTCAAACATAATGTATCATTGGCAGTTATCCTTATATATATGTAGGTATTTTACATTTAGCTTTCACATGGGTTGCTTAATTTGCATATTCTTCATCAAAATAATGTATCCCATATGTCAAAATATTCAATAGTGAGTAATAATAGTAGTCAATAAAGAGTGAAAATATATCATAAATGTATTTTTTAATTAGAATCAAATTTAATCTTAATATTCATTCAATAAAGGGTGGTAATTTAAAAAATAATTTTAAATTAATACGGTCTTTAGGTTTAAATATAGAAACATGACAACATACTTGTATATTAAAAACAAAAGGCCCAAGAGAGCCTGTATCCTTCTACTGGATACACCCGGGGCGGGGCCCAAATTTGACCCCAGATTCACCATTTGAACAAACTTGGTAGAGGATCCAAAAGCTGATATTAAATAAAATTAGACCTTTATCTCTTGTAGTTTCAGAGAAGATTTTTGAAGTTCTTCCCTATAACTTTATGTAAAACTGATCCAGCAAAGAGAACAAAAATAAAAAATTGAAACAAATTTCAAAAAAAAAAAATTCTAAAAAATCAAAAAAAATCAAAAAAAAATCAAAAAATAACAAAATTTAAAAAAAAAAATCAAAAAAAGGGAACAATTTAAAAATAAATAAATTAATAATTCATCACGTTATCATGGTTATCGTATGTTAATTCCGTTAGCTAAGCCAATTTAAGGGAAACAACTCATTTGAGGAACTACTTTAAAGGGAAGTCACTCGTCCCACGACGATAAGTGAGCGAGATGCTGCGATTGAGCACGCACCTGTTGCTCTCTATTTACCGGCTCGAGTATTTTATCGAATAGACATGCTTATTATTGCGTCTTTTAGCCATATTTGAGGAAGAATTTTTGCTTGACAATTTAAATATATTTACCACCGGTTTCGGTGCCTATTTATATTATTTTGCCATAAACTGTTTTTCAACGCGCGAAGATTCGTTTCTTTGTTACATGTGCTAGTCTCATTTATTTGACGTCTTTGGTAATGCACAAAATTCACGTCTACGAACGGCAAGAGGATTTTTGATATGTGCCATCCTCCGTCTAACGTTAGGGTGCATCTATAAACGTCCGTATGTACAAAAAAAAAGCACCAAAGACGTCAAATAAATGAGACTACCATCGAACTACGATAAGGATTTGTTCAAAGACTTGTCCATAGATACTTGATCCACAATGCTGTCCACTCAGCCCAGATGGATCACCAATTATGGTGCATTTAATTCAAATGTTTATAGTAAGAAATCCACAAGATGGGCACAATAGTGGACTAGGAAAATATATTTCAAATTTGGGGTTTGATTCGATTCACTGCAGTGCCTTTTAAATGTGAATCCTTTTTTAAAAGACAAGCTATAAGTCTGTCGATTCTAGATTGACAGCAGCAAGAGGTGTGCACACCAGATGTCGTGCGTTCAATCAAGGCCTGATAATACTGAATACTTTATAAAAATGATAGTAGCTCCTTTGCTTCAAATGCTCTGCATATAAAGAGAATTTCCAGTTGTTGTTTTTTGTTTGTATGGTGTTTTACGTCATTTTCAACACGTAAGGTTATTTATGACGGTCAATTTTATTGTGGTGGAGGCAGCTAGACCACCCATTCTGGGTGGAACCAGTACTGTACACCCCCTGCCATCAGTAAGAATCGACACTTACTCACTTATAAGTCGAGTTCCCAGTAGGATTCGAACCCGCAGCGGTGAGAGAGAATTTCTAGGACTGGTCAGCCCAGTTTTGGTATATTGTGACTGGATGGGGCTTCATGTAATTTTCTACAGTATGGAGTTCCAGTGTTACAGCACTATAAAGCTCACAACTAGAAGTAAGACACCGTCCTGATCAGATGGTTCACACATAAGAGCGTTCATACCTTTATGATTGAGAAGGCCATTTAGTTAAGTATTAGGGTCAATGAAATTAATTTATTTGTATAACATTATCTATGTTATTTAGAGACGCTCCAGAGAGCAGGGTAAAATCACGCGTACCATTTTACATTCAAATGTTTTTTATGGTTCTTAACGGAGGATAGACTACACTTCTTTACGTAGAATAAGTCCCGTGAAGTGGCAAAGGAAGGGTATCTTTCGCAAGATATTTATAATAACCCGTAGAACTATCACTACATGATGAATACCATTTACTGTTTTAATTTCTATATAACATGTATCTTGAACGCAATGCCTATGTACACATACATGTATAGATGCAGTCTTCGATTTAAATGTTCAAAGTCATTAGCCCAAATTCTTATATACTCACTGAAAACTCGAATTTTTATTTAGCCCGACTACATAAATTTCCGAATTTTCACTAGTCTGAATGACAGTTTACTAGCCCCGGGCTTTGGGCTAGTGGGTTAATTTGAAGACTGTAGATGTAAGAAGTTTTAATTCATTCTGTCAACTCATTAACTGGGTCATACACATTTTTAGCACAATTCGACATTGCAATTATATATGGATCACAACTTTGAGAAAATGAGTTGCAGTCTAAAGGAACTTGTGCAAGAGGCATGGTAGGCTATTGATACCAAAATAAACAAAAGTGAAGTTTCATTCCATTTTGCGAAGTGGTTCAACAGATATCAGCTTCTGTACATATTTTTAACACTATTTGACAATTAAAGTAAAAAAAGGGGCACAATATTTTCAAAATAAGTTGCAGAGTTTTACAACTTGTATGTATTGTTTATTACCGAATACATGTACAGTACAGCTCACGTGAACCCTACACTTTACTCAGTATGCCGAGTTTGGTGCTATTGAGTGCCGTGCGATCTACGCGAAGTCAGTGTTTGGACTCAGCGAATCCACATGGCAAAAGTACCACATTGTCGAATCACTCGGAGTGATCTAACACTCAGAGTTACTCTGAATAGAATCCAATTAACCTTGAGTGCACACTGGTGATTTATTATTGCGAATAAGAAAAATCTGAATTTTCCGACAACTTTTATCTTGTCCGACAGCACGCTTGAAAAATAAATACATCGCCAGAAAAAGTACAAACAATGAGACGCCGGGTGTATCTTTTTCTGTGCAAAGTTGACACAACTGATAAATGCAATGAATACATTTCGAAAACAAAGTTTTGTTTGTTTCTGTTGTCCAAAAGTCAAGGTTCTTCCACCGACATATAAAATACCCATAATCCTTGGCCATATATATACCTTTTAACAAGGTGGCACTAACAACCGGTTTATGACCCAGAATTGTTTACAATTTTGTCTAATCATTTCTGACTAAAGAACCCATCAATGTATTAACAATAACAGCAGAATAGTGTTTAAAAAACTTTGTTATAAACAACGATTAATTAAAAATATAACTATAATTTCCAGTATAATAATTACAAATTGATTTTATGTTTAGTCGCCCGGAGCCGGTAATAGGAACCTCCATATAACTATCGTGACCCAGTATACATAATCCGGGGCATTCAATTTTTTCCACATCCTCTTTTCCAAAAACAAAAGTAAAATTGTCTTTGGTTCGATTTTTTCTAAAGTTATTGACTGCAATTAGAAAAAGTTGCACCCTTTAACCTGTGCAGTTTCGACTTGGCAAACCCCCAATTTTGTGTGCGCAAATATCGTGGCGAGCTTTTCACGTACTCCCACTCCGAGTAGTTTTATCATCAAAACTCAGTGTAACTGTAAGTACGCGATTTGTAAATTCCTCACTCGGCGTGGAAGAGTAAAGTGTGGGGTCCGCATGAGCTGTACTGTATGAAGTTTCATGCCATTCTGCGACGTGTCAAGTTTCAGTTCAAAAATACATTTTCACACAGTTTGCCAGTGTAAAAAGTGGGATAACGTTGCCAAAAATAGGTTATATTGATACAAAATATATGTGCAAGTTTCATTCCAATACCATGTGTATCTGCTTATACATGTACATGATATATATATTCATATACAACACACTTAGTGGGGGCACAACTAAGTCATATTGAGTTGCAGAAAACATGTTAAAGTTCATTGAATTGTGCAATGCAGTGTCTGAGAAACAAGCTTTTATAAAATGCAAGTGTGAAAATATTGAACGACACAACAAAGTGAAACCTATACGCCCCCATAAACAGACGTGTCAATATCACGGGGATCCTGGGCAACAGGTTGGATGATTCGATACTGACTGAACATGCCATTACAACTCATTTTCACAATAATAAATATATACACTATATTATTATACTAGTTAATTAAAAAGAACTACAAACAAATAATCCACTGAACATGATTTTATTTGTATCCATTATTAATGTTAATATACGCTACATGTGTTACTATATTATTTTTCTGAAACAGCATGTATCATAATGGGACAAACGGCAATCTTGATTTTTAAACATGTACATGTATGCAGTGGTATATGTCGTCTACACTTTTGGAATATATATGAAAATCATGGTTTAAAATATTTTTTTGAGAACTACTAATCCAGTCCAGTATTTTGAAACACTAATATTAATTGAATTGAACTGGGTTTTAAGGCGCACCAACACGTTAAAACCTTTAAGGTTATGATGCCTAACAGGAATGAACATGCCAGGCTCATCCTCCATTTACATCAAGATAAAATATGGAGAATGGGCCTAGAACCTTCTTAACTGCAGAGTTGCTGCAAATTCTATAGCAGACACTCCCTTTGCGATGGAGCCACATTTCCATACGCGGTGTCACGAGACCTACTCCGCTGCATGTGACAGTGTTTGTGAGATTGCAGTGGTTGTATTCTTAAAGAATAAAAATATTTATATTGTCCAGTTTACTCATATTAAATTAATATTCTTGATTTACTACTGAGTATGCTACAGCTTTAAAGTGGAGATTTTATTGCATAACATTATTTCTTACAAATGGCAGGAGGTATACAGTACTGGTTCTAAATGACAGGAGGTATACAGTACTGGTTCTACCCAGGAATACTGGGGCGGTCTGCCAGTCTACGCGAAAACATTTTCAAGTCCACATGACATTCGGTTAAAATTCAAGATAAAACGCCATAAAATGCTTGGTCAATTGAACACCGACAAGGCCATCCTTAAAAACGGTTGATTTACTATTTTATCAAATTATGTACATTTTGTTTTTTAGGATCGCGCCGCAAAGCACATCAAAAACCATACTGGGTCCCACAAAATAAACCATCCAAAAAAAGGCGTGCATTCAGTGTTATTTAGCGGCTTGCATTTACGAATAAACGTTCGTTCTCTTTTAATTTTACAGTAAAGTGTTCTGATGGCATATAGATTGACTTGTGCAATAATTCATAGAAAAATAAGAATATGAGAAGTAAATCAAATGTTCAAACTTAATATTGAAAGTGATCTTTCTTCTTCAGTTCAATGCGACAAATTTGTGTGGCCTCTCATATCAGTATGAAAGCTGAAATGCGATTGGTTCAAATTGCGTATTTAAATCGTCCAAAAAAGTGTGTAAATTCAAATTGACCAATTTTAATCAAGGGAGAACACTTATCAACAAGTACGGCTTGAATTGATTGATGTTTAACGGCTCATCAACACAGTATAGGTTATTTAGAGCCCAGAGAGAGGGGAAGGATACATAGGAATCCGGGAACCTGCCCTAAATACGGCTTTAAATTACAAGCAATAAAACGTTATTTATTATTATGTTCAATATATTATGCTTTACTTATGCCATAATGGACTTTAAATCGGCTTTCATATCATTAAATACAATTTGGAGTTCAATTTCTTCATTAATCTACCTTAGCTCAGACTGCTTAGCTTTAAATATGTTATTAAATGATAAAAATAATCAATAATAATAATATACATTACAAGAATGCAAAAAAAAAATCCTTTTAACTATTCCCATTTTGATTTGCAAATATAAAAGTTACATACATGTAGAACAAGAAGCACCGCCCGTCTGTGCAGACACTCAACTTTCAAGGCCTTGTCTATTTATTGGGAAACTCAGTTGAAAGGCATAATTCTACATAATTGCCGAACAGAATTATGGCACTTGTATCTGAGTTCTTCAAATGAAAATGTGGTGTCATTGAATTTTTTCAGGGTATTTTAGGATATAATGAAAACAGTTAATTTAAAATACTAAGTTGACAAGCTTATTCATAATTTTTCATTGCAGAGATGTTGAGATTTTATCTTATTTTCAGTAGGTGATAAAATTTGTGTTACTCGGTTTATATCCTTAGGTTCTAAAGTAAAATAAAACATATTTGACCAAGTAAAAAGATCATGATAATTTTCGAGATTTTGATTTTGAAAGATATGTATGTTGAATCAGTTTGCATAAATGTGCATGAAATATGCAGGGTTTAAAAGATACCTTAATTTTAAAAGTAAACTTGTTTGAACATCAATGATAAAGACCGAGTTTATCACCTACCAGAATGAATTAGGTAGGTCTTATTTCTGGTCACTGATTGGTCAGTTTTATTGATGATGCTCTATCAAAATTATGAATAAACAAAACTTTTACCAATTGTGTGTACATGTAAGTATAAAAGGGACCATAATTTTGTTAAAATAAAAGCAAGAGGTCTAGATCCTGGCTCTATGATGTTGTCTAATGATGCCGAACACAGAGTACGTGTTTCAAAAAGTTATGTAAAATAGTTTTCGAGATAAAAGCTTACATACAAAACTGTAACCAAATTGTCCAAGTATAAACTGATAAAAGGGGCCATAACATTTAAATAAAAGCATAAGTTATAGAACCTGTCTCTATGATGTCGTCTAACGACATCAAATACATGTATAAAATTTCAATCCATTATGTAAAGTAGTTTCGGAGATACAAGCTTACATACAAAACTTTAACCGACGCGTGACTAAGCTTTCATTTATATTAAAACTGACCAAGTTTGGTTGAGATACTAATGGAAGTGCTAGAGTGATGCCGAAAAAAAATAATCTTACCATGATGCAAGCCCGAATTACTAATTTTCCTACAATTTATTTATAGAATTTATGAAATATAACTATACACAAATTTGGTTCAAAATGGTCAGTCACAAGTAAACAGCATGAATGCAACAGATGGAAGTTAATTGGTCGGTTTGTTTTTTGGAATTCTTTCACTCCGACAGAGGTGTGTTTTTCCTCTTGAATACTTTGAATCGACTTATTCGTAAAAAAAATATATTTGCCTCCAAAGTTACCATAGTTAATAAACTTGGTAATAACATGGTCCATAAAGTGCAATCCGTAAAATTGCCACGAGCCCGATTATTGTAAGAATGGTTTCGTTTCAGAATTAAGCATCCATGTTCATTGCTGCAGTAGAACTCAGGATCCTCATCACTCTAATACTCTACATCTAGAACACTGAATTTCAATCACTTTTTCTTTGTTATATTGCAGTTTTATCTAATCCATTATGGTTTCTATGTGAAGAATCTCCTTCCAATTTAGGCCTCAATTTACTGGATGATTTGAGCAAAGTAGTCATCCTTTATCAATTGACTTTGCCTTCACCGCACTTCAAAGCGAATGTTCAAGTCGCCGTTATTTCCAGGGTTCCAGTTATCCATAATAATATCTGAATTATAAGTAGCTGGCATGTGAATGCATATATGAGCGTACATGCCGATTAAAATTTAGACCATACATATTATATAATAACTCCAATATTTGTCTCAACCATTTCAGAACAGAGACTTTTTTGTTTAACTTTCTTGCTTACTTTGAACCGTATGTTTGAATGCTATTAGACTGCTTTTATGCTTGGTTCCTTTTTTAAATAAAAACTTTAACTCTGCTGAAGTGCTTACAGCCTCAGGCAGTGTTATTTTATTAAGTGTTTGATTCCTGGACTGGTTCCGCTTGCATGCTTCAGAAGTAAATCTGCGTTGAGGCTACCCTATGTCTTCTCTAATAACTTGACAAGTCCAGACAGAACAGCAATCACACGATAATGCCTTTGTCTCTGAAAGAGATGAAAGAAATATTTAATTTATACAAGTATTCTTATTCTGCAATAGTGTATGCGTGCCTGTACCTAACCCCCTAGTATTTAGGCTTCCAATTTAATACATTAATTGAACTGGAGTTTAACAGCTTTGGTCATCTGGCGACTTTTCCAGCTTTCATTGGTGGAGGAAGACCAAAGGTGCCCCTCCAGTTACGGGCACCGGAGTAGAACCAATGATGTTCCGCAAGCCGGCTGGATATCTTCCTCACATAAAGATTCCTAGGCCCATGAGGGATCGAACCCACAGCAGTGAGGGGCAAATGATTTCAAGTCAAGAAACTACCCACTTGACTTAGGACGCCCCACTACTTACATGTCAGTCTTCGACTTGACCCACTAGCCCAAAGCCCGGGGCTAGTAAACTGTCATTCGGGCTACTGAATTTTAATTTAAGTAGTCGGGCTAAAGAAAAATGTATGGGTTTTCATTGAGTATATAAAAATTCGGTCTAGTGACATAAATTAATTCAAAGACTGGACATGTACATGTAGCTGCAGCTCTAAAATGTTGACGATTAACCGTATACCCCGTTTAAATGCTTCCAATCCCATACTTCCTAAAGAAAATGAACTCACCAGTGTTATATATTAGGAGTTACAGTTTACAGCCTAGCATCAATTTTAAAGGGGAACATTAAAAAAAATATATATTGAAATCTTGAAGTCTCAAAATCACACGGGCAAAAATAAAGTCACACATTTTAATACCGGGTTATGTCCAACCGGTTTACCGTTCCTATGACATTATTATTAAAATGTGTGACTTTTGTTTTCTACCTTGTGTCTTTAATTTAACAATATACGCCAGGAATTTTAAGAGTCAGTTTTTGCAATTCATAATTAATATCTTTCAACATGCATTTATTATTTTAAATGAAATAAAATTTAATACCCATTTTAATCTACTGCTGCATTTTCATTGATCGCCTTTATATATATATATATATATATAATATATTTATATGGGGAGAAATATTTGTGAACTACCAAGGACAGACAACCTTCGGACGAACTACGGCAGGGCGCCTAGCTATGACGAGATACACAGAAATCAAGCGTATATATTCACTCCTTAATAAAGATAGCTGCAACACACGTTGATGAACTGTATCTCTACATCATAACACACTCGTCTGAAGGCACAATTAACATATAGACGCATACATACATACAATTATAGCTCATATGAGTGGGCCACATTTAAGCGTTCAACCACACACAGCTATATTGAGACAGTGACAATGAAAGGTGCCGGATCTGGGGATACTGTGAATTCAGGTATATATAATAAAGGGAGAGAATTTGAACTCACTACGGCAACTTTCGAAATTGGGATCTCGTAAGAGATTCATGTTCACAAGGCAGAATTATATATGGGGAGAAATCAAGCGTATATATTCACTCCTTAATAAAGGTACAGATGTTTATCTAGATGTAAATGGAGAGGGAGTCTGGAATGTTCATTCTTGTTGGCGCCATATAACCTTTTTTGAGTTGGAATGCCATAAAACTCCAATTCAATTAAATTTAAACAATTTCAATTTGCTTATAAAAATAATAAAAATTACTTCTTGTGATTTTATTCAAGTTGTATATATCCTTATAATTTAATATACTGTACTATAATAAAGATTACGTGGTCATCATTGGATCTGATAAAAAAAAATGGCCAAAAACAAAGTTTTATGTAAACCAAAGTTTATAAAATACATGAACAATCCCAGTTAAATTACAGCGCATTGGTAAATCCCAGTTAAATTTTAGCGCATTAAATTAAGTGATGATTGTAGTTTCTGCTTGTGCTTTGGCTCAAATATTTGGAAACATGCACCTGGCAATGACAACATTACTGAAATGAATGTAAAAGCATTTTGTAACATTGAATGAGAATAAAACGTGAAACTGACAAGTGATGGTATTTGCTATTGGTCAAAATGTAATGAATGAGCCTCAAACTGACTCCTTATTTACCACAATCTCATTAAAATCAGACTCTTTATCGCGCTACGATACTCTACATTACAAGTATCTAAGAACTCTCCATTGGAGGTCACGTCAGACTGACCTTACAATTAGCCAATCAGATTTCAGCCTACAAAATTGTTCAGTATAGAACGCTGTGGAGCAGTCTATGCTCGGTATTGAAAGAGACGATTGATTGATTGCATGTTGCTAACGGCTCATCAACACAGTATAGGTTATTTAGAGCCGCCCCAGAGAGAGGGGAAGGATACATAGGAATCCGGGAACCTGCCCTACTCTTATTATCGAATAGATTCCTATGGTTCTTTAACGTGCTCGGAGGATAGACCGATACACGGGGCCGCCCGGTCTACGTCCCCATCCGATGGACAAGGCTAAGGGAAAGTGTCTTGCCCAAGAACACACCGATGGAACTCAGTGGCACCACGGAGGATTGAACCCGGGGCCTCCGGTTACAAATCCGCCGCGCTACCGACTGCGCCACGCCAGCCCTCTGAAAGAGACGATGTCCGTAACTTAGCTTATAAACACCAAATAATTAACATGTCGCCAGTTGTCAATCATTTATCCATTTCAACCAATCAAACCAGAATGATACCTCCGACAAACAACAGCACTTATATAAAGCACGTGCAACTATGTTATATAAACTATTGTCAATATACTCCGACATCAACAAAAGGGCGGAGATATCTAAGTACTGGCGACATGTCAATTGCGTTGACAACATAATACACCAACCATTATTGAATATTTACTGAAAAAAAGATTGTTGACGGAATTTAAGTGGTACAAAAAAAATTACCGATTCGCGGGATTGAACCAACACTAAAATGACACCGCGGGTCATCAGTCGGTGGAATATATGTTTTCAAAACACACATGGCAGCGCCCATGATTTTCTTTGTATCTTGATATAAAACGTGCCATTTAGTACATTTCTTTGAATTCATCGCGCAATGGGGATTATCCACAGCAACACATGAAGATGTTATCTTTATTCGGATATACATGTAGATCTACATGTATGACAGTGGATTTTCGTTTGTTCAGTTTACTCCAACGTCATCTAAGGTGCATATGAAACACACGATTTCATTGGTTGAATTTAGTTGATCTTATCATGAATATTGATTAGATGAAAGGTCGATCTGACGTAACCTACGTGAACAATGGAGTGGTCAGATCCTATAGTGGAGAGTATCAAAGCGTAATTAAATTAGGTCATGATTTTATTTACCATGAAATCCATTCTGCACAGTAACATGAAGCCATATAAATCTAGCCTTGTAATATACACCATGGTTTACTAAAACCATTTAAACCCGATTTCATGAAAAATCTAGGATATAGTGAATTCAACTTTTTTATTTCTTTTTTTTACATTTTTATTATCGTCTGTAACATTTTTTAATTTGTTGATATTGTGTTATAATTTTTTTAAATTAACTGTAATTCAGATTTCAACTAATGGGGTGCGCAAATGACATTTCTGAAAAATGACTCGATTTATGACCATCAATCACCCTGTGATGGGATGTGATTACATAACATAATCTATACCAGAGATAAGCAAGCATTCAAGTGACAAGGGTTTTATTGCACCACACCCCCTCCAGGCAAGATTTGATTACATAATCAGTTCTGACATGTAAGACACAGGCTCTGTATACATTATGAACTACTAGTTTTAAGCAACAAATAGAACAGGTGCCTGTATTTTATTTAATTACAAGGTGCCATTAGCAGGCATAATTTTGTGTTTAGTAAACATTAAAGTAAAAACAGTTTTTATTTACACACTTTTAGGTAGCATACATAAATACCCAAATATAAATATCAGAGAGCTCTAAGATAAGAATTTTAATATTATTTTTTTTATTACCATTTTTTATATATATAATTATTATAATTTTTTTTTACTCCAATCATTTATTTCTGATCAATATGTTATAACCTTTCATTTGTTTACATATTGCTTTTTTGCTTTTGTTACTCAGAATTATTCTAAAGTTTATGGTTTCAACTAACTTGTCAAATTTTGTGTTTGCGTATGTTTGTGTTTTCTTTTTTACGTTACAACACAAACAAACAATTGACTCAAAAAAAAAGTCTTTATTCATGGAAAGATAACTCGTAATTTCATTTACGCTGTGATCGATATTGATACATTTTCCATCCGAGAACAGCGTTACGCTTTTACCTGACGATATGTTTTCATATTAACTGAACGGATATAAATACATGGACAAGATCGCAGTACCTATTAATTATACATTATTTCAACATGGTTAAACTGAGGTAAACATAAACCTCAAACCTTTCTATAATTTAAAATGCTTGCTTGACAATTTTGGCAAGCATAGATTTTTTCTGAATATGTTCAGATAGTAAATAAACATATTCTACACACCAGTGACAAGCAGTCTTCGAAATAACCCATTAGCCCCAAGCCCGGGGCTAGTAAACTGTCATTCGGGCTAGTGATTTTTTTTAATTTATATAGTCTGGCTTAAGGAAAATGTACGGGTTTACATGGAGTATATAAGAATTCGGGCTAGTGACATGAAAATTTTAATTCAAAGATTAGACAAGTACGGAACAGTTTGACACTAGAACCATGAATTCTGAATATGGCGATTGGCAAAAGTTTAAACGCTATGTATTTATGTTTCGCTACGCACTGAAATAAATATTTTGTGTTTTTCTCACATTTGTTTACTTTCTAATATGCGCAGAACAAAAACTTCTGCGTTTTTTGGCTCATATATATCTGTACATTACGCAGATACGCAGCTTATCCTAAGAGCTCTGAATACCATATTTCTAAAATGCTCTTAAAGCACAACCTTTCTTTTGTGGTAAAAAAATAAATGTACCAGTGTATTTTGTTAACAATCTTTCAGTCATATCACCAGTGTGTTATAATTACATCATGCTGGGAAGACATGTCCTTAGCATTACTCTTATAATGCTGAACGTCAAGACTCAAGTAAGGGAACCACCAGTACCATATATATATGAAGTATGACTTGGCGAGGATTGAACCCACAACCTCATGCATGCGGGGCGGACATTCTACCACTATGCCACCGTGGTGGTTTCCTAAGAAAGTGACCATTAAACTTGTTACACACACATTTGCTTTTTTTCAAGAAGTCAAGCTAAACCACATTTGTATGTCACTTTAATTTAAAGAGACACATGGCAATCTTGATTTAAGAACTTGCAGTATAATCCCCATAATATTTTCTACATAATTTGCATTTGTTTAATCATTAATATTAAAATATAGAACAGTAAATTCAGTTCTAAATTGCACTTTTCATAGTGAAGTGTCATTTTATTGATAAAAAATAAAAAAAATAAACCTGAAAGTCATCAAGTTTTAAAGGCACAGTTCAACAAAACCACTTTAATAAGTAAAACCCCCACCAAATAATGCATTTTTTTGGGCTGTTTTTATAGCCATTCGTGATTGGGCTATATTCCCAATGCCAAAACATATATTTTTCCCAATTTTGAGACAAAAGTTCCCAATTGAAAAAAAAGGGTTTGTGTGACTAGTACTAAGAATAAAACATTTTTAAAATTCCCAATTGTAACGGTATGGGTTATCTCCCCTAAGTATAGGAAAAATACTGTAATGGCAAAATTACACAACAAAACCGTTCATCAAAACTCTATCTAGCTGTTTAGGTCATATATAACAATCATCAGTCAATATATATGTGCCAAATAAAAGTATATGATTTTCATGGGTTCTTAAAATAACCGTGATTGAATACGCATAAAAAGTTTGACTGTCCAGTTTTGGGTTTTTAGTTAAAGTTTACATAGTTTGGATTCTCAAATTTGTAAGTTATATATATATATATATACATATAATATTATTTAAATCACCATCAGTAGCTTTAGAAATGGCGTAATGTAAGATTTGACTGATGCTGACGGGATAGCTACTTTAAACTAGAGCTACAAATTAAGACATCATTTATTTTGAACAAAGTTGAAACCGTAATGCATGATTTACAAATTGCAATATGGGTCTGGGGGCTATATTGTAACAATACTGCAGTGCTCCAGATAAGCTTTCATCACGCATGAAAAAACTGTATTGCGAATTTACATTTACTAATGCGTATTCTTAAAACAAGTTTTGAAAAAAAACATTAATGTAAAATGTTTACTCTTAGTTGTTACTAAAAAACATAACATATTTCCTCGTCTGCTTAAATTATATATATTCATTATAGAAACATTAAAGCTGTCTGTCTTTTTTAAATGGCATTAATTTGTGTCAAACAGCCGACTTCTTTTTTTTCCTTGCAAGCATCGACTAGTAATTGCTGGAGGTACTTGATTGTCATTCAATACCTAACATCAGTAAGTATTGAGTATGATTGGACGCATTCAATTTTTCTACTGAAGTGTCAAGTGCGTATGCAGGTATTTTGTTCTCGATACTTAAAGTCAATTTTTTAATGCGTTCTTGTACTCGTCTATTTTATTTTTAATGTTTTTGATAGTGATGTACCGATTAATCGATTGTAACCGATCATCAGTTTTAATACTTAGGCACATGATTATGATGATCGATTATGAAAGTATATAAACGACCAACGGCTAAATGTAAAATTTCACTTTGATTAATTTTAAAAATTGAAATAAACCTATGCAGGAAACAACAGTTGGGAAATAAACATGTTAAAATGAGCATGTACACAAATAAACACATTTCTATTTGAATTAGAATTACTTCACTGATTAAAATAAAATTACAATTAAACTAGACAGGAATGAATACATTCAAAAACTTGTTTTAAGTTCAAGGCCTGAAATACAGATTGACCTTAACGTTAAACTATAAGCTGACTTCCCGATTATAACCAATGATTGATCGGTTACATCCAACCAATTGTAACCAATGATCGATTGTAAATTTCAACCGATTGCACATCACCAGTTTTTGATGATTTGTTTGTTTGTATGATGTTTTATGTCATTTTCAACACATGTCAGGTTATATATGACAGTTGATTGTTTTGTGGTGAAGGCAGATCACCCACTTTATTTTTGGGTAGAACTATGCACCATCCGCCATCCATAAGAGAGTTTTTGATGAAAAATATTCGTAATTACGCAGATACGCGTCTTATCTGGACTAGGCTAGCGCTAGGAACTTAAAGCTTTTAGCCCTAAAAATTTCTTTAGCCAGATTAGAATTTCTTTAGCCAGACTTTTGCCGAGATATTTTGTAACTTTAATTGAAGGCGCTAAAACCGCGTTTGCATACAGATCAAAAGTAAGTTATAAGAGTATGCTTTTAACAAACTGTCACACTTTGTGCACTTGCTGTCTTGATCAGCTATTATGGCCATAAGAGGGCGCCACATTATTTGATATTTACCCGGCTCAATGACGCAATTAAATATAGGGATAATATTGTGTGCGTGAGGTGGGGACACAAACTAGTTGATTGACAGCGAGAGGCGGAACAGTGGGCGGCATCTATCGCACACAATTTGACATGGTTTTCAATAAACACTGCGATAATTATTTATCTGTCCAAATTGATTGTCGCTAATTCTTTAACAACACCAAGCGGGATATTGGCTTATAAACTGTCAAAGACGTTGTTTATTAGAATTCGGGATTTTCCAAGATTTTTTAGACAAAATCTGTGGAAACTATGTGTAACCGCGTACAGGTATATGATCAGGCCTTTTCTTCTATTCTCACGGGTCCGACTATCGGACTCGTTCCTAATGCCAAATATAGTTGTTTTTTCCCAATTCTGAAGTAAAATTCCCCTTCCTAGTCAACAGGACGAATTTAAAAAAGAATTAAACATCACAAAATCAAATTTACAGTACGTGCGTAAAACGTAAGAAAAACAGCTGAAATATTACCAGGACGCTCTCAAATTGAAACCGGAAATAATAAATATCAACAGTCATGACGTCACGCGGTTTAGTCTAATATATTTCCCAATCACGGAACGCGTTCGTTTTGGGGTTGTTTATAATAACGGGACGTGGAATTACAACGTTTTGTGAATAATTGCAAGCTAATCGGAAATGATGTTTATTTAACGTTGATGATTAACAGTGAACACTGTTATAGTTTTTGGATTAATTTTTATGTGTTATATAGATATAAAGAACACGGTTGTAGTTTCAATGCTTTATTGCAAAATATTTACTAAGTCAGGTCAAATATACAAACGTTTACAAGGAAATACTATAAAAATAACAATATTAAAATCATGTATCATGTATTGAAACCAGGCAATTAAAACAACCTGATATTTATGTACAACTAACTTATGAAAATTCCCAATTTGAGGCGTAAAGCGATTACATTTTTCCCCAATTGGACAAAATTTACGGGGTATTTTTCCCAAAATGGGCAGGAAAAGGCCTGATGGTGAAATATTGATTCCTAACCGTATGTCCACGATAGCTCAGTGGTTAGAGCCTGGTACGGTAAACCAGACCCTGGGTACGAGTCCCGGTTGAGGAACGATTTTTTCACCACCTGTAATATTTGGGGGCTCGTCCGGGATCCAGGACCGTGACTGTCAGCATGAAATAGTATGAAAATAAGTCTGACAGCCGGCCTGGAGTTAACTCCATTAGGGACGAATTTCAATCTGGTGGGAGTGTATGTAACTGGGTACAGGTGTATGGTGAAATATCGATTCCTAACTGTATGTCCTCGATAGCTCAGTGGTTAGAGCGCTGGTACGGTAAACCAGAGACCCTGGGTTCGAGTCCCGGTTGAGGAACGATTTTTTCACCACCAGTTATATATGGATTCGCCAGACCGCCGAAGTCTCGAAGTCTGGTGCATTTTCTATGTATTTCTAAAGATTTTCATTCGACAGTTCGGGTTTCGTTTTGCCTATGGTGATTTGGCGAATGGTTAACGCGAGCCTAGGTGGAGTACTGCCAATATGTGTAGATAGGCAATGGAAAATAACTTATTTCAAAGATGATTTTTATTACTCACTGTTAACTGAATTAAAATTCCCTTAACATTTACATGTGACTTGCTACAATCTGAATCGGAGATTCTACATGTTGAGCTCTGACAACAGACTGAATGAAAGTTGGTTGAGAGAGAGGGCAGGTACATCATGGTCATGACATTTCATTACTGTCAAGTTTATATTGTTTTTACAAAGTGTTCACTTTGATGTAATTTTTTATATGTGAAAAGAGTCTTAACTAATTGTGTCATTACGCATCGATAGTTAAAAAAAAAACATCCTCACTTTTTGAAGGACGTTTCCTGAAGGCAATTTTTTTTCAACGGATTATTCTAAATGTATACATGTTATAAAATACAACACTTACCATTCTGGGGTTTTACTATCATAAACACCGTCGCCACCGTTCAACTTCAACGCATCAAGTTCTAACGTCATGAACTTGATGAAGGATTGAATGCGCCGTGCGAAACTTCCATCAGAAATCCTCAAAAGTACTTTTCCTGGAAACTCCGTCTCAGCTTACTAACTAAGTAACGCATCATCCATGGCCCCAATTCTCTAGCAGAAATTTTAACATATCCAATAATTGTTCTGGCCATGTTATTAAATCCAGTTTATTTGATTTCTGAATGAAAATCCCGAACAAAAGAATGGCCGCCATGTTGTTCTTCTTCTTTCATTTATGTCGATTTATACGCGTGATGCGGTTATATGTATCATATAAGGGATACAATTATTTTGCTTAAAAACTATCATATACTATTTATACATGGCCAGTGTTGTGTAATAACATCAATTTGTTAATAAATAGACACCTGTAAAGCATATTTCTTGTCAGGGAGCAAAAGAAAACAGTTATCACGATGGGACTATTTACGCGGAAGCCGCATCACAACATACCCGTCCATACCCGCCACTTATGACTAAAACCACGGGTCAGACCGAGTAGGATAATTAATAGATCGCAAACGTAATGTTAAAATAAAATAAAAAAATAAAAGATTTAAAAAAATGAACCCATAAGCCAAAATAGTTTTAAAACAATAACAAGCAATTTTTAATGATTTTTTTTTTTACAAGTTTTGTTACTATGGCAACCACATTTCTTATTCGAATCTACCCAAAAGGGAAGATGTATAACTACACCATGAGACTAACATTCTTGCCAAGTTTGGCATTTGTAGTGCTAGCTGTTCTTGAGTATCACGAAGACAGGCGATTTTTAGTGTTTTTTTACATGTTTTGTTACCATGGCAACCACATTTCTTAAGCGAATCTACCCAAAAGGTGAGGTGCGCAACTACCCCATAACACAAACATTCCTGGCAAGTTTCGAGTTTGTAGTGCCAGCTGTTCTTGAGTTCTCGCAAAGACAAGAAGATTATGGACCGACCGACAGCCTGTGCAAAGCCATATGCCCCCCACCCCCACTTCGGGTAAGGGGGCATAATTACAGAGCAGACTGTTTTAACTGCTAAACTTTCAGGGGGCATAACATTAAATAATTGATAAGGAAGAACTGTTTGTTTGTTTTGTTTGTATGGTGTTTTAAGTCATTTTCAACACATGTAAGGTTATATATAACGGTCGATTTTTTGTGGTGGAGACAGACGACTCACTTTCCTGGGTTGAACCAGTACTGTACACCTCCCGACATCTGTAAGAATCGACACTTTCTCACTTACTGGAACGTTTCAAGACCATAGGTTATTATTTTTTTAAGTTATGAGCTGTTTGGTTGATGCCAAGAGTTTAAAAAAATCAAGATTGCCGTGCGTCCCTGTAATATAATCTATCGAGTATGAATGTGTGTACTGTTACTGACCAAAACATTTGTATTCTTTATTGAAAAATCAACAACAAATTACAAAAGAACGAAAACGATTTGATAATTATTATACTATACGTCTTTTATATAAATAAGATTGCAATGCGTCTTTTATATAGTGGATAATTTGTTTGTTTTGCTTGTATGGTGTTTTACGTGATTTTCAACACATGCAGGTAAAATTCTTATGGTGGAGGCAGACCACCCACTTTTCCTGGGTAGAACCAGTACTGTACACATCCCGCCACCCGTAGGAATCGACACTTCCTCACTTAAAAGTCAAGCTCCCAGTGGGATTCAAACCCGCAGTGGTGAGAGGCGAGGGTTTACAACGCAACATCACAGTGGATAAGGCTTTAGCTTTACAGCTAGACATATGCCTCGCATGGTTTCGCTCCCTGGCAGAGGCATGTCTGATGGGAAACTTCATCTCATCTCCCTCTGAGTTTGCTGCCCCTATGTAACTTAATATTATGTGTTAACGGGATGTAAAACATCATTTCATTCATTCATTCATTCGTTAATGTAAACAAGAGACAACTCAGTGAACTTAACACTTACCCGTAAACTCAGCAAAACAGACATTAAGTGAAGATTTCTTGATTTTTTCTTTCAACAGATCTTTCTTGTTCAAGAAGAGGATGATAGATGACTCTGTGAACCACTTGTTGTTACAGATAGAGTCAAACAGTTTCAAACTCTCCATCATACGATTCTGTAACAACATAACATAAGAATTGAATTGAATTGTATTTTACAGATGCACCAACAACAAAGGTCATATGGCGACTTTCCAGCTTTCACTACTGGAGGAAGACCTCAGTAATTTTTGTGCAAGGGCAGGCACCTGGGTAGAACTACCGACGCCTCAAGTCAGCTGGATTAGACCCTAGCATAAAGATTCCTGGACCCGAGGGCTCGAACCCACAGCGGAGAAAGGCAAGTGACTAATCACCGCATCACATACGATAATTTAATTCATTCAATACTTTCTGATAAAAAGCAATTAGCCTGTAATGTAAAATAAACCTTACTTTTCTTTATAGCACACACACACATTGTGTGTCAATAGAAAGGTGGGCCTACTGCTCACGCAATCAATGTGTCCTAATAGAATATGGCCATTCCAGTACCTGCAAATTGTTAGAAAGTGTTGATTCTTAAGAATCGCAGGATATATGCAGTACTGGAACTAACCAGAAATAAGTGGTTAGTTTAGATTATAAGAACATCTTCTATAGTTTGCATCCACTCGTTCGAGGAAGTAATGAACACTTACTATCTCGTGATAGAATTCATGACAATCAAACCAATCTGTTATATAATCTCTAATGCATTTATGTGAATGGGCATAATCTTTCACTCAGAAATCTTTGAATTCGTCTAAATAAATGTATGACAATACAAGAAATATATATCACTGTAAATAACGTTTTTTTATTAAATAATGGAAACCAGGGTGATTAGGCTACAAATTAAATTCAGGGTTGCCAGCACATCAGTCAAATAAAATTCCCTGACTTTTCACTGACTTGGCTGTGAGTAGGTCAGAGAGGCTCACAGGGGCGTAGCTTGGCAAATATTTTAAATTCGCAAGGACACTACTGAGCGGCTTTTGTGGCAAAATTGCTAGGTGTGTGGGGGGCATGCCCACCCTCAAGATTTTTGTAAAGTACAGAATGCAAATCCTGGCATTTGGGGCATTCAATTTCTTTTTTGTAAAGTATTTTATTATGTCTTATTTCAGTCGTTCTTGTTAGATAAAACCTGCAAAACACCACTACACCCTTACCTCGATCATCCTGTAGGTTTGAATGTATTTTTTACTTTTTATATTTTTCATATTTTTTATCCATGATATGCATGTGCGTATGTACTCGCATATGTGTATGTGCGCATGCATGGCTACTTACCATCTCCTGATCTTCTGAGAGCGTGAGATCATACTCACTCATGGCTACAAAGAAGATAAAAGCCGTCACTACCTCGAAACAATGGATCCACTTCTTCCTCTCGGATCTCTGGCCACCCACGTCAAACATTCTGTAAAAGGGACAAAGGATATCGTATTCGAGTTACCTAGCCAAACCTTTATATAGAATAGATTTTTTATATCTTGAATTACTGACCTCTTTTTTTTTAATGCAGGCATACATGCATGTAAGGAAACCTTGCCATGACTATGCATTCAGATAATGATAAAAACCAATACAGCACATAATTAGCTATGCCAAGGGTAGATGTTTAAAAATATATCCTTGGATTGTAAAGTGCTGTCTTCAGTTAATAATAAAATATCCTTTTCAGTATTATCATGATTCTACAGGATTGCCATAACCTTCTAAAAATGCCCATTTGACATGGTAATCAAGCAGAAGCAAAATCAATGGGCTAAATTGTTGCTGCCACTTCAGAGGTTTTACCACACACCAACACAAGGAAGGTTTTATGGAGCCGAACAGGAACAAACATGCCAGGAAAATCCTACGTTATACTACCACAGGTCTAAATACTGGTATATTATACTACCACAGGTCTAAATACTGGTATATTATACTACCACAGGTCTAAATACCGGTATATTATACTACCACAGGTCTAAATACTGGTATATTATTCTACCACAGGTCTAAATACCGGTATATTATACTACCACAGGTCTAAATACCGGTATATTATACTACCACACTAATATGCAAAAAAATATACTCCAGTATTGCATGACAATACATGATGTCACCTACCGGTCAGATGTTTGACAATAAATGCTTTTTGTTGGACCAGACCAAACAAAAGGCTATGATTTAGACAAATAACAAAGGCATGCTACATTTTGCAAACCTTAACAAAACAAGTTTGAGTACATAATCTTCCTTCTAAATTTGTAAAGAATTTACACTTTTATATCTCACTTTTTTCTTTTTTTCTTTTTTTTTAATCCAGCAAGTTTACAAACATATTACAAATTATAATACAACAAGTAATAACAAGAGGACCAAGATGGCCCTAAAACGATCACCTGAGGATCTTTGCAATGAAGAAAAATGTGTCCTCTCGCAAATGCTGATTGATGATGTTTTTTAGTCTTTCCTCATGTAAGTCTATGTAAAAACTTACAAAATCTCTACATACTAACTTTGGTACCAAGGGGTTGCGGACATCTTTGACCCCAGGGATTTCAAATGAGCAAACTTGAATGGCTCTTATATCAAGGAGTTTCATCATTAAATTCCATTCAATACCTTTTTACAAGTGCAAAACACAACAACACCCTCAATCAATTTAAAAGAAGATTTTTAAAGTTTTCCCTAAATAAATCTATGTAAAACATGCAAAATCTTTATATACTAACTTTAGAAAAATTAACAAAAGAAAAAATGCATCCAAGCTTGGTAGAGGACCATAAGCTTGTAGTAAATGCAAAATGTTAAACCTCTGGCTCTTGTTACGTATTGTCAGAAGAATATGTTTTAAGTATTTCCCTATACAAGTGTGAGGCCAAATGTGACCCAAGGGTCACCATTTGAACAAACTTGGTAGAGGACCATAGCCTAAAGCAAGCGCAAATCATTAAACCTCTGGCTCTTGTAATATCAGAAGATTTTTTAAGTTTTCCCTATATAAGTCTATGTAAAACATGCAAAATCTTTATATATAAACTTTAGAAAAATAAAACAAAAGATAAAATGCATCCAAACAGGAAATGATAATAAAACTGAATAGTAATAACCTCCAGTGGGATTTGAACCCACAGCCTTAGCTTCCCAGTGTATAAGAAGTAATTTAAAGATTTTTCTATGGCGACCATCTTGGATGTCGTGTTTACGTAATTTTAACAAATTAGAAAAACATTCACCGAAGGATCATCCATGTGAAGTTTGGTCAAAATTGACCATACTGTTTCTGAGAAAAGATCTTTTTAAAAACATTCCCTTAGTATGTAAGTCTTTGTAAAACATGTGAGTTCTGGGGCAGGGCCAAATGTGACCCCAGGATCACCAGGCTTGGTAGAGGACCATAAGCTTACAGTAAATGCAAATATTAAACCTCTGGCTCTTGTAGCTTGAGAAAAGCAGATTTTTTAAGTATTTCCCTATAGAAGTCTATATAAAACGTGTGACCTCTGGGGTGGGCCAAATGTGACCCCAAGGTCATCATTTGAACAAACTTGGTAGAGGACCATAACCTTATAGCAAATGCAAAATATTAAACCTCTGGCTCTTGCAGTTTCAGAGAAGAAGATTTTTTAAGTTTTTCCTTATACAAGTCTATGTAAAACATGTCACCCCTAAGCAACTTTCACATGCACAATGGTAAACAGGTAGCGTTCAACAACAATACATAGTCGTGACACATACAATGTATGACATTCACCGTGGCTCAATCACCATTTGAACAAACTTGGTAAAGGACCATAAGCTTATAGTAAATGCAAAATATTAAACCTCTGGCTCTTGTAGTTTTAGAGAAGAGATTTTTTAATTTCTTTCCTATGTAAAATTGTGACACCCGGGGCGGGGCCAAATTTGACCCCAGGGTCACAATTTGAAAAAAAGTTAGTAGAAGACCATAAGCTGATGCTACATGTAATATATGAGAGCTCTGTGTCTTGTGGTTTCAGAGAAGAATTCTTTTTAATTTTTTTCCCTATATAAGTACAGTCGATTTCGGTTATTAGCATAGCCGATTTGTCAAGAAAATATATGCGATAAACCGAGTATTCGAATAACCGAAACTGAACATTTTGTACATGTAGCGGTGCACGTTTCTACTTTCGTTTTACTGTTCTGTTAATACTTACATAGAAACTCCATAAAAGCGAGTTAATTCTATGCAAGATGTTTGATAGGATTAATAGTGTGCATATCCGTTTTGTATTTACTGTTATTTGATAGATTTTACGCAATGCGTATTTGTTTTCTTTCAACCTGCGTCGCTTTGCTATTGTTTGTAGTGTGAATTACACAGCCATGATAATAACACAAAAGCTTATTTTATTTTTCATTTATTAAGTAACCTCTATGAGCTACTCAATGTCATATGCATCTCTACCGACACTAGCAAACTGAGAGCAGTAAATAATTAACAACACATTGCTTTACATTGCGAACAAACTTATTATTAAATCGTGTATGCTTATTGGTGAGCGATCATCATGGCGTGGAAGTTTTACGGAAACCGCACAAAATGGCAAACTCTCTCGGCAAGCCAATTAGCACATTTTGCCAATCAATTTGCCTCGGGCTTATCTCTGTGACCGCGTCAATCAATTAACAGTTGCAAAATACAGGTAAATTTGACTTTCAGTATGCAATTAGCCAGATATTCGTTATGCAATTATCCGGAATGTGACAAAAACCTATGCGATTATACGGGTTATTTTACATGCAAAAGAATACGAATGGTTTTGTGTTTCAAAACGTTATGCAATTAACCGAATTTATGCAATTAACCGATATGCGATTAAACGGTATATGTAAAACATATGCAAAATCTTAATATACAAACTTTGGATCCCTGGGGCACGACCATTTTTTATTCTGGGGACTTCATTTGAATAAATTGAATAATCTAGGCGTTGGCAATCATTTTAAAAGTAAAACTGTCGAAATCTGTCGAGCGGTTCTTGAGAAGAACATTTTTTAAGGTTTTGACCATATATGTTAATGGCGGCCATCTTGGAAGTCGCTCTGACCTTATTTTAAAAATATAGAACGCATTCACCTAAGGATCATCCATGTGATGTTTGGTCAAAATTGGCCAAGCGGTTTCTGAGGAGAAAGTCGTTTAAAGCAAAACTTAACGACGGACGAAGAGTGATCCCAATAGATCACCTTGAGCCCCTTGAGCCTTCGGCTCAGGTGATCTAAAAATACATACACAAAGAAATTAACATCAATTTTAAGTCATGTATTAATATATAACTCTATTTGAAGGGATATTTATTGAGTATAAAGACAGACACATTAAGCTCCCCTATTCAGCTGTACAACTAACAACTGAAGTCTGTTACCATAACCACAATTTTGACCTTATCACCAAAATAAAATTGTGTGCAAAATCTCCATATTCTCCTCTAACTATGTACCAAGTTGTATTACAATATCTTTTATAGGCTAGTTTTCAAGTTATAGCATGATCCTATTTTGTGTGCATTTTTTTTTACTATTTTGTTGCCATAGCAACCACAATTTTGCCCATATCAACAAAATTAAATAATGTGCATAATCTCCTTATGCCCCTCACCATATGTAAAAGGTTTCATGAAAATATCTTTATACTTTTTAAGTTATCGCAGGATCCAGTTTTCCGGAGGACGTACTGATGGACAGACAGACTGAAGGAAGGAAAACCTATAGTCCCCTCCGATAGGGGACTAAAAAGCATATTACATCGAGATAAAATATATAGAATAGGCCTAGACCCTTCGAACCAGCAGAACTGCAAAGTTGCTGCAAATTCTTTAGTAGACACTCCATTTACGATGGAGCCACTTTCCGACATTAACACACACAGGGTCATGAATACCTTTTAAGAGCACGACAAGAAATAACAACACAAACAAAACGCTCAAGTATTGCAGAGCAATACACGTCTCCCACTGTGCATTTTTTTAAGTAATGGTGCCCTTGACCATAAATGCAATACCCAACTTGCTTTTCATATAAGCCACATACACACCAAGTCTCAGGTCAATATCTCATTCCTAAGAAAAGTTAATGAGTAGAAAGCGTTGTTCTATTTTTAAAAAAATTATAAGCACTATCGGCAGCTAAAGGTCTACTTACACTAAATCAACAGGATGTGCTCGCCTGGTGCAGTCGATAGTAGTTCTGTATTAAAGAGTGCTAATCTTTTTTTCTTTAAAAACATTTTTTTAGTGCAGTTTCCTGTTATTTTTTGGCTGTAACTGTATTCTGGGCATGTTGTTGATATTTGAAAATGCAGCTCATCGTGTTTTTGACAGTTTTTGGTATAAATTTGAGAAGTGAAAGTAGACAGGGTATGAAATTGCAAGGGGTAAAAATAGTGTTGACCTTTGACCCGGTGTTAGTATACAACTGAAGAAATGTTTCTTAGAAGGTATTAAACCCCCTATTTCCTTGTTGATGTTTAATAGCAGACATGTGTATTTGCATGATAAAGTAAGTTTCCCAGAATTCTAACGAGGTTTGAGTTTTTAACAGGTTGTCAACATTCTAACTTTACTATGGAAGGGCAATGGAGACTCATTTACGCTATTATAACCTAAATGATATTGATTGAGCAAGTGCGCATCATTACAGGCGCTTATTATTTGCTATTTACTTTATTTAGAACAAGCGCCTACATGATATTTTAAATGACGTTGCGAAATCGTAGAAAGTATCAAAATGGATATTTTACGGGAGCATGTCCCAAGGACGTAGTAGATTTAAAATACGAGTCCTCTGGCAAAAATGTGCATCAGAGACGCAGAAAACATGCAACCGGGAAAACCCTGAGCAACAACAATTTTTGAAATATCAATAAAACTAAATGATGTGCATGATCTCCCCACTCCCTTTGACCTACACACAATTAACAATTCTTGTGTTATCAAAGGAGCCATATATTTTGGGTATTTTTTTTTTGCCATAGCAACCATATTTTTTTGTCAAATCAACAAAGTAACGTAACGTGCATAATACCCTTATTGCCCTCTACCAAAATACCAAGTTTCAATACTTTTCTCATTATCGCAGGATCCATATTTGTTAGACAGACGGACGGACTCACTGACGGACAGGAAACCTTAAGTCCCCTCCAGTGACACACCGGTAGTAAAGAGGAAGGGTCTACCCCGTTGCCTATAGCAGGATTTTAACTGGTTCTATTCTACGCATAGTTACCACACAGCCACTTCCGACAGAAGATACCTAACAGTGTTGGGAATCATTGTATTCATGACTGATCCTCGCGTTAAACAATCTGACAATCTGATGACCAATAAATCACTTAAATTCAATAAATATTTTTTATCTCGTTGTCAGTCTGAACTGTAGAAATTGGATATTAAATTCTGAATAAAAGCATTCTTCCCATCAGAGATTGTTTATAGGAACTTTTGAGTAAAATCTTATCCACAAGATGAGGGTTCAGTGCAAAACAATTGTATCTCCTTTACAATAGTAGTTACAATAGTTTTGCGCTTGCCCTCGAAGAATTATGTCCATCTTCCAAAATCATGATTTATTACCTCTTTTTTTTTAAATACACCACCATTTACTTTTCAGTATGATTCTCTTGGCACAGAAGCAACTTTCGCTGACACATGCACAATGGTAAATAGGTAGCGTTCAACAACAATACATAGTTGTGACACATACAATGTATGACATTCACCATGGCTCAAATTTAAATGTATAAAAAATGAGTTTTTTTCAATAAATATATATTTACTTCTTTTTTTTTTCTGCAAAAATTGCAAGTGCAATTCTTAATTTTGATACACACTTTCTTTACTTTAAATATAGAATTATACAAAATATATTCAGCAATGGGAACAAAATAATTTTGGTGCATAAATGGTAAACGTGATTACTAGAAAACCTGTCTGAAAAGGCCATACTAAAATGCATTTTCTACTCAGTTCTTACTTGAAATGTAAGTCCTTGAATGTGAAATGTGTTTCCCCGATTCCCGTGGTTTTCACTCTTGTTCTGAGGACGTCTTGTTCAGTGGGAACATAGTTTGGAACTGATATTCTGTCTAAAGCATTCAGGTAACTGAAAATACAAAATTATTTAAAATTATGACATTTCCATCTGATTTGAGTAACTGTGATATATAATGACTAATGAACAAACGGATGACCACTGTTTCTTAATTTAGCCCACAATTTACTATTCCTGGGATCGGGTGCTGTTAATTTGTATGGGTTGTTTTTTGTTTTGAACGGTGACAGTGTTTTATGTCATTTTTATCACATGTTACGCCCTATATGATGGTCAATGTTTTTGTGGTAGAGGCAGACCACATAATTTTTCCAGGGTAGAACCAGTACTGTATACCTCCCGCCATGCGTCCGATTCAACACATTCTCACTTGACAAGTCGAGCTCCCAGTGAGATTCGTACCCGGGTGATTCTATATTTGTTGGTAATTTGATGTCCCGTTAATTTAATCATGTGTATTTTCTCATGCTTATAGTTATTTTCAAGGAGAAATTTTGAAATTCCAGACATTTTTTTAAAATTCCAAGACTTTTCCATGACAAAATCTGCAAAAACCGTTTTCCATGACTTTTCCAAACAAAACTCGTTTTCCATGACTTTTCCAGGTGCGTACGATCCCTGAGGAATATATGGAACTTTGGAAACTCTTGCACAGGAACTGATGACTGATCTAGAATGTGCAGGCCGTCATATATTCATTATAAGGC
Organism: Cyrtodaria siliqua; assembly: GCA_037043455.1. NCBI lineage: Eukaryota > Metazoa > Mollusca > Bivalvia > Adapedonta > Hiatellidae > Cyrtodaria > Cyrtodaria siliqua. The sequence continues at coordinate 113,816 of JAWPHD010006274.1, read as the reverse complement.
ACCAATACAGCGTCCTAAAGGAACTCAGAGATGGCTTAGATGAAAACAGCCTAATTGTTCACATGGACTTTTCTGAAAATTTCAACTTCAAGTATGAAAAGGAAATACAGAGTATGCACTTTGGAGTGTCGAAACGCCAAATATAAATACACTGGTGTTGCGTACATGAAGAATAAGACTCAAACTCAAACTGCCTTAAACATTCACTGTCAGCGATATGGGCCCATCTCGATCCCGTTTTGAAGTTTCTGCAAACACTATACATTTCGTCAGCGATGGACCTACAACCCAATATCGCTGGACATACAACCCAGTATTGTATACTTTCATATTGTCCCTTTTAGTTTGCATTGAGCTAAGTGTGCAATATTCTACGATATTGCACACATTGATATTGCACTGAAACTTTTTCTCGTGCTTGCTAAGAGCCGCGAAATAGAAATAAGGAACTACTTTCAAATAAAATAACGGAATCCTTCCTATAGTTTCAACAAAAAAAAAACGTGTTTTTTTCTAAACCTTTTATGGCAGAAATTGATAAAATAATTGAAATGGTCACTCACCCACTGTTTTTAACCTTATCGAATGGTAAACAAACTTCAGAAAATCGCTCGATGTTTTTAATGACGTCATCTGACGTCGTTTTCGCGCAAAATAATCATCCACACAATATGAAACTGAATGACAAGATAGGAATTCAATCAAAAGCTATAAAAATAACACAAATACCATGAAAAGTAATAGTCATACAATTAACATTGATCGAAAACAGTATGAAAGTATACAATAAAAAGGTTATTGAATCTGTATGGCTAAATATTACTTGGAACTCGCCAAAATAACTTGTTCCAAGTAATATTTAGCCATACAAATTCAATAACCTATAATATCGCTCTAAAATTATCTTCTTTCTGCTTTCAACAGAAATCTATGATCTCGGGTTTGAACATGCTACATGGAACTTTCTAGAGGCAGGACATGGCAAAGGTGCACCGGACAGCATCGGTGCCGCTGTTGAATGTCAGGGAGATGATTTGGTTAATGTCCAAAACCCGGATATTATGTCTTCATCTGATCTTATGGATGGCCTAAAGTCTCTTGGGACACGGATCAAAATTTACGAGATTGAATTGAATTGGATTTTATAGTCGCACCAACAGCTAAGGTCATATGGCGACTTACCAGCTTCCATTGGTGGAGGAAGACCCCAGGTGCCCCTCCGGGCAATTTTCGTGCACGGGCGGGCACCTGGGTAGAACCACCGACGTTCCGCAAGCCAGCTGGATAGCTAAAATTTACGAGATAGATCAGCAAGACATAGCTGATTATGAAAAACATATTGACAGTAGCATAAAAGCTGTACCCGAAACGATGAAATTACATCAGGTAAGTAGATTTCAAAATTTTAAACCGACATAAATATAGAAATTTGTTTCACAACTGATTTAGGTCAGTTTAGTAATAGTAGTAGTAGTAGTAGCAGCAAATATTTCTTGATTTAAATGTTTTGACAAGAAGTTCAATCACCTTATCCAGTGTGGACAAGACTGGATTTACTTATACATTTATACTACTAAAAATAATTTAAAAAAAAAAACTTTTCAAATTACACAAATAATGATAAAAATTATGAGAAACTATTTGTGTCTCTTCAGATCATAGTCAAAGGAAAATATACCATCGCCTCACGTCCCCCAAGTGTTATTCTCCACTAGACACCTGTTTCCGAAAAGACAGTGTATGTATATTACTAACATTGTATATTACTAACACTTTATAGATAACCGAAGTACGATAAATTACCTGCTTAATTTAATTAAGACTTTATTATTTTCTAAAATGCTTACTGATCAAAAGCGAAGATAAAAAGGTGATACTATGTTAAACATTTTATCTACAGACTGTCTTAGAAGCAGCTGCTACAAATGCGCCATCTTCAACTGAAGCGACACTCCCTAACAGTACTGTGAGTATTATGTGTATGATTCAAATTGTGTTCAAGGTTTTATACACGAGCATTTATGTGTTCTGTGTGTGAGGTCTGCTAGCCATAAATCAGTTTTAACTCCCAGCGGCATTTTGCCACAGACCGTTCATAAGTTGGTACGCAATCGGTATCTCTGTATGTTTGTTTTGTAGTCCTTGTTTTTGAATAATTGCCATTTGATATTTTATACCTTCCTTCTTTCTCTTTCCGGTCTGTGTGAAAATGCTGTGTTTTCTGAGTCCGGTTTTCCTTGGACACTTATCTTTTGTTTTAATTAAAAATTACATCGAATGACTTTCATCAATTTGAATAATAAATATCAGACTACAATACAATTACACAGAGCTGAGTTTTGCTTCAGCACGTTGTCACTAAGTTTTATAATTAGGTGAATTTTAAAAAACAATACATGTCTCCACGTATAATAAGGTGAATATCTGGGTCAGGGCGAGACAAAGTTCACTACTACAGTAGTTGCTGAGTTTTCTTTAACAAAATGTTATATTTTACAGACTGACAACATTCTTCAAAAGGTGGAATTCGTGGACGAACTACTTATAATACACTGTGTTGTTGTTTATGAAGGACTCCCTTACCCAGGGACAATACTAGATGTGGACGATAACGAAGTGGAAGTAAGAGTATGAAGGACTCCCTTACCCAGGGACAATACTAGACGTGGACAATAACGAAGTGAAAGTGAGAGTATGAAGGACTCCCTTACCCAGGGACAATACTAGACGTGGACATTAACGAAGTGAAAGTGAGAGTATGAAGGACTCCCTTACCCAGGGACAATACTAGACGTGGACGATAACGAAGTGGAAGTAAGAGTATGAAGGACTCCCTTACCCAGGGACAATACTAGACGTGGACGATAACGAAGTGGAAGTAAGAGTATGAAGGACTCCCTTACCTAGGGACAATACTAGACGTGGACGATAACGAAGTGGAAGAAAAAGTATGAAGGACTCCCTTACCCAGGGACAATACTAGACGTGGACGATAACGAAGTGGAAGTATGAGTATGAAGGACTCCCTTACCCAGGGACAATACTAGACGTGGACGATAACGAAGTGGAAGTATGAGTATGAAGGACTCCCTTACCCAGGGACAATACTAGACGTGGACGATAACGAAGTGGAAGTAAGAGTATGAAGGACTCCCTTACCCAGGGACAATACTAGACATGGACGATAACGAAGTGGAAGTAAGAGTATGAAGGACTCCTTTACCCAGGGACAATACTAGACGAGGACGATAACGAAGTGGAAGTAAGAGTATGAAGGACTCCCTTACCCAGGGACAATACTAGACGTGGACGATAACGAAGTGGAAGTAAGAGTATGAAGGACTCCCTTACCCAGGGACAATACTAGACGTTGACGATAACGAAGTGGAAGTAAGAGTATGAAGGACTCCCTTACCCAGGGACAATACTAGATGTGGACGATAACGAAGTGGAAGTAAGAGTATGAAGGACTCCCTTACCCAGGGACAATACTAGACGTGGACGATAACGAAGTAGAAGTAAGAGTATGAAGGACTCCCTTACCCAGGGACAATACTAGACGTTGACGATAACGAAGTGGAAGTAAGAGTATGAAGGACTCCCTTACCTAGGGACAATACTAGACGTGGACGATAACGAAGTGGAAGAAAAAGTATGAAGGACTCCCTTACCCAGGGACAATACTAGACGTGGACGATAACGAAGTGGAAGTAAGAGTATGAAGGACTCCCTTACCCAGGGACAATACTAGACGTGGACGATAACGAAGTGGAAGTAAGATTATGAAGGACTCCCTTACCCAGTGACAATACTAGACGTGGACGATAACGAAGTGGAAGTAAGAGTATGAAGGACTCCCTTACCCCGGGACAATACTAGACGTGGACAATAACGAAGTGGAAGTAAGAGTATGAAGGACTCCCTTACCCAGGCACAATACTAGACGTGGACGATAACGAAGTTGAAGTAAGAGTATGAAGGACTCCCTTACCCAGGGACAATACTAGACGTGGACGATAACGAAGTGGAAGTAAGAGTATGAAGGACTCCCTTACCCAGGAACAATACCAGACGTGGACGACCCAGGGACAATACTAGGGGGGGCACTCCACAGTTTAATGTACATTTCTCAATCATCAAACCCATGACAAGCTCTTAGCCTGAATCCTTGAGCAAAAATAAATCACATCATCATTGTGTCATACATTTCTGAGAAGACAATAAAATTACCCATGTTTCCATACCAAATAAAAGTATCAAAAAGCATTTTCTGTGAAACTTTAGTCCCATTTCTTTAAGATTACCCCACCCCTTAAAACATGCTAAAAATGCAATTTTAGCAATATTTCAAATGTCAATAAATAAAAAATAAAAAAAATCCTACACATATCAGGGTCATGTCATCACTCATAATGCTCTTGCATATCAGGAAATGCTGAATTTTACATACCTAGTCCGGCATTTAAAAAAGTTATTCCACGCTGATCTCTTCGTCAGTGAAAATCAACCATTTTAACTACTTTTAGGTAGTTTTTGATTGGTTCACATTTTTCTATTTATAGCCTCCAAAAAACCCAAAGAATGCATATTCCAATACACCAAAATAAACTTAGAAGTAATCAAAACTGAAAAAAACATCAAACATGTGCTTCATAATTATTATAAAGACCATCCATGGACCTAAAAGATGCTTAGTTGATTTCTTTCTGATTTACACCATGGACATTCATGCGAAACTGAGGACTGCCCCCTAGACGTGGACGATAACGAAGTGGAAGTAAGAGTATGAAGGACTCCCTTACCCAGGGACAATACTAGACGTGGACGATAACGAAGTGGAAGTATGAGTATGAAGGACTCCCTTACCCAGGGACAATACTAGACGTGGACAATAACGAAGTGGAAGTAAGATTATGAAGGACTCCCTTACCCAGGGACAATACTAGACGTGGACGATAACGAAGTGGAAGTAAGAGTATGAAGGACTCCCTTACCCAGGGACAATACTAGACGTGGACGATAACGAAGTGTAAGTAAGAGTATGAAGGACTCCCTAACCCAGGGACAATACTAGACGTGGACGATAACGAAGTGGAAGTAAGAGTATGAAGGACTCCCTTACCCAGAAACAATACCAGACTCCCTTACCCAGAAACAATACCAGACGTGGACGACCCAGGGACAATACTAGACGTGGACGATAACGAAGTTGAAGTAAGTGTGATGTGTAGATTGGCACAAACGGATTCTTTTGGCCTCTAAGGCCTTTTTCTTTTAATAACTTGGTTTACGGATCCGCCGAGTCTAATTTCCCCGTTTTGGAAAAAAAATAATTGTACTTTTCACTTTTTTTTTTTCCCACTCTTGTCAAGGACATGCTCGGTTATCTAAAATATGCTATTAAACAAGGATTTTGATAGGGATCTACGAAAAGTGATGTTCGATTTTTGATTCTCTCCCCCTTTTTGACTTAAAACGTTAACATTTTGGTTGTAATTTTTTCTCTCAATTTGCCCCCACGAGTAATTTTATTTTTATTTATTATTATTTCGACCTCCTGACGTAATTTTTTCAGAAAAAATCCGTAAACCAAGTTATTAAAAAAAAGGCCTAATTGAAGATCGGCTCTGGTACAAAAAGACTGACATTCTCACACTTTTACATGGAGAACCAGAATTAGTCACATCGAGGCATCGTCGGATCAACCGGAACATTTGGAAGGTCATTGTAGAGAAATTGGACATAGATGAACAGAGCTTTAAGGCATGAAAAAGCCCTTTCGCATTGTTAAATTGAAAACGACTGAAACTGTGCTTGTTTGTGTGTTCGTTATAGTTTCCAGTCGACTGCATGGATGTAGATGTGAACACAGAATGTTATGTACTTTCTTGAGTGTTTTATTGACTGTTTGAAAAAAAGCTGTTCTACAATGCATTAAATGACATGAATTTCGATTGAATACTACAGTTGATTTTATTTTCTGTGTTCCATTAAACAATTTTATAAAACACTCTGTATATATTTGTTGAGAAATCATTAGAATACAGATACGATAATGAACAGACTAGTAAATGTAGCTCTGTGTCATGTGACGCACCGATAGAAAACGCTTGTAGTTAGTAAATGTTCATCGTTAAAATTTACAAATATAACATTCTTAAAACTACTATGTTGAATTAATGTATTTGATGTCATTACCGCAACAGAGTATGTCATTACCAAAACGTAAAGTCATTGCTGCAACGGATTGCTGCAACGAAATAAAAAATGAACATTAATAAATTATCCAAAAACGTCCACCTGTAGCAACTGAAGATATTGTAAAATTAGAATGAAATTGGTGCGAATATCTAAAAGGATTTTGGAATGAATTTGCTTCCATGTTAAAAACAAGAGGCCCAAGAGGGCCTGTGGACGCTCTACTGGCTAACATGGCTCTTATCACATCAATGAAGCGAGTGACTGCCATTTACGTTTTTTTGAAAGTTTCGGGCAAAAAACAGCTTTTTAACTAAATCAAAGACCATAACTAAAGAATCTGGTAAAGTTTGGTAAAGATCAGATGAAAAATGAAGGCCCTACCGTAAAAAAAAAAAAAAAAATATATATATATATAATAATAATAATAATTCGAAAAAAAAAAAAAAAAAAAAAAAATTCAAACAAAAAATATTCAAAAAAAAATTTAAAACAGATTTCAAAAAAAAAAAATATTAAAAAAAAATATTATTAAAAAAAAAAAAAAAAGGCATAAAATGAAGACCCTATCGTACGACAATGTCCGATATGAATGGTTTTCAAACTTGTCCGAGCTTTCATTGATATTAACAATCTGATAAAGTTTGGTAAAGATCGGATGAACAATGAAGCCCCTATCTTCTTAACGAGGCAAAATATAGCATTTTTAACTAAATCAAGGGCCATAACTCCGCTGTTACTGGTCCAATATGGCTGGTTTTCGCACTTGTTCGAGCTTTCAATGACATTAACAATCTGATAAAGTTTGGTAAAGATCGGATGAACAATGAAGCCCCTATCGTCTTAACGAGGCAAAATATGGCATTTTTAACTAAATCAAGGGCAATAATTCCGCTTTTACTAATCCGATATGGCTGTTTTTCGAACTTGTCAGAGCTTTCTTTGATATTAACAATCTGATAAAGATTGGTAAAGATCGGATGAACAATGAAGCCCCTATCATCTTAACGATGCAAAATATAGCATTTTTAACTAAATCAAGGGCCATAACTCCGCTGTTACAGGTCCGATATGGTTGGTTTTCGAACTTGTCCGAGCTTTTATTGATATTAAGAATGTGGTAAAGTTTAGTAAAGATAGGATGAAAAGCGAAGGCCCTATCGTCTTAACGAGGCAAAATATAGCATTTTTAACTAAATGAAGGACAATAACTCTGCTGTTACTGATTCGATCTGGCTGGTTTTCGAACTTGTCCGAGCTTTTATTGATATTAACAATGTGGTAAAGCTTGGTAAAGATAAGATGAAAAATGAAGGCCCTATCGTCTTAACGAGGCAAAATACAGCAATACAGCATTTTTAACTAAATCAAAGGCCATAACTCCGCTGTTACTTGTCCGATCTGGCTGGTTTTCGAACTCATCCGAGCTTTCATTGATATTAATAACCTGTTAAAGTGTGGTAAAGATCCGATGAAGAATGAAGGCCCTATCGTCTTAACGAGACAAAAGTTAACGCCGACGACGGACGACGGACGGACGACGGACAACTCGGCATCCCATAAGCTCTGCTGGCCTTCGGCTAGTAGAGCTAACAACAGTTATTTGTTCATGTAAATGCACTTTTACCAACTTGAACCTTTGTGTCTTATTTTCTGATGTTGGCATAAAGTGTAGCGACTTGCTTGTTTCAAGTTTCAGTAGTTCATTTTCATTAACGTACATAGAGTACCTGGTTGAACAGTAATTGCGTAAAAATGAAAACATTAAATTTAATATACAGTCATTCTTCTTTACAGAAATTGTATGTGCGCTGTAATTGTGTGTGCTATTTTACAACTTCAGTACCTGCTCTGAGAGATTTATAAGTAGTGCCCCAGATAAGCATTTTTGTCAAAGGGTAGTTCCCTGACCATATTCACTAAAGATTAAATGTAGAGCTGAGCATCAGGGAACCAGTGCTACATGCACTTTCTGTTTCTAAAGACTGATTATGCTCAATGCTTAATGCTCCCCGCTGCCCACTGTTTGGGTAATGCTAAAGATGAATGGCCACCGTTTTTGTAGTATTATTAATTAACAAATTTAACTCTTAAACATCATATGAACATTTCTTGATAGTCTCGGAGAGAAACATATATTGAAAACCGCTACTAAGTTGTGTGTAAAAATAAGTATTATTTGCATGACGTAGATACTACTTTTACTGCATGGGGACATGAAGGTAAATCTGAACTGTATAGCTGCACAACTATTGCCAGATAATTGATCAATACATTTACCTGTGGATTAATTTATCTGTTCAAAATTTTCTCCATCATCAAATAAAATCCTATTCTTGCTTTTCACAGATATCAATGTGTGAATTGTAAATATCTAGTGTTGTGTATTGATTTCGATTTAAATAAACATAAACATGTTCATGAAACAAAACATGGCCGGTGAACTTTAAATCAGCAACGGCAAGTAAAAATTAACTCCAAAGGGTTTTGTGTTCATACCGAAGCTGTGAAGGACCATGAGTTTTCTAGGCTAGCGCTAGGCATTAGCCAAACAGCTATAGACTCAAGGAAGTACAATGTTGCTGAAGAATATAATCTAAATTCAAGTAAATACAGTTACCCTCTCATCACGACTCACTTCTGGTGGATAGGAGTTACAGAGCGCAGGGATTGTCATGATCAGATTATCCTGACCTTTTGACCTCAAAATAAATAGAGGTCGTCCTCTCGCCAACGACAGTCAAACTTTTAAAATTTCATGAGATTGTTTCAGGTGGACAGGAGTTACAGAACAAACAAGGATGTTCATGATCGGATCATGGTGACCTTGACCTTTGACTGACCTCAAAATCAATAGAGGTCACTCACATCCTCTAAACTACAGGCCACAAATGAAGTTTCATGAGATTTGCTTTATGGGGAGAGGAGTTATAGAGTGGACAAGGTTGTGTCTACAGACTGACAGCGGGACAGACAAGCAGAAACCAGTACACGCCCGCCTGCCCACACCCACACCCAACTAAAACTTCAAAGTATATGTCCACAACGTGTTTGTCAGACAGTATTACAAGATCCTTTAATTATTTTCATCATCACATGATTCAGATTATAAAAATTTAACATCCACTTAAATTACATTCACTGAAACAGAGAGTGACAATGATATGACGCAGGAGTTCGATGCGAACACGTAAACATACCCAACTGTTTCAGTGATAGCCTTACAAGTAGTTATAACTCTACTTTCAAAACAAAGGCGTTTACCACAAACTATACTGAATTGTTCTGAAGCATTTGGCAAACTATCAATAACATCTTAAATTCAATAAAGCTTTCAAAAGCATGCAACTCAACTATGCGAATCACATTCACATTGTATTACTGTTATTATAAGAGGCAAGCTTTGAAATGTATCATTTGTAAACAGTTATGGTTTACAGTATGTCATTATATTTCATAAGCAATTTGAGGTCTACTGTATCACAATCAGTTTTACTTTTCTCATTTTACATCAGTGATAGCCGGGTGATTTACCATGGCAGGTAGCTGGTAACCGGTTTAGGTGACTGACTACTTTTAGCTGTCCAAGACAATAAATCACCAGCCTACTTTTTAAACTTTCCCTGTTATTCAAAAACATGGATGGTTATAGGTAAAACTGTCTGCCTACGAGGGAGAGAAAGTTTTTCAAAGTTCACAATACTATAGCCTGTTATTCTATATTCTTTATTTAAAAGTTAACATGGATGGTTAGGCATTAAAAACAAATATGTGTGTTTCTGGTTTCACCCTGTCAAAAAGTTAGGGTAGGTAGGTAGGATAAAGTGTGTTTTTTTAGATATTTTTTTTATATATATTGTTCGCATATATTATGCCATTTTTGTACTAAGGCAACTTCTAGAATGTTAACCTTTGCAAACAGTTTGGATCCAGATTAGATGCTTAACAACTCTGTGTCTCATCAGGATACAAACTGTTTGACACTTGTTATGTTTAAACTATGAATTCATGTTAAATCGATGCTAATAAAATTATTATTTGAATAAAAATATTTGTTGTTCGATTGTAAGATAGAGAAAAAAATATATATTTAGGGTCAGCAGTGAAAAAGTAGGGTCGGTCGGAAAACCGGGAACACACATAATTGTTTTTAGGCCTTATAGGTAAAACTGTCTGCCTAGTGGGGAGTGAAAGTTTTACAAAGTTCACAATAGCCGGTTATTCCATAAGTTTGTAATGCTCAAATGCTTGAAATTTTACACTGTTCTGGCAATTTGCCAATGTCAGTACATCTCATAAGGAGGAAACACATTAACCCTTGACCCGCTAAGCAAGCCTATAATAGCATTGTAAAATTGTAAACCGAGATCAGCTTGCGAGTAAATCGCTTACTCGCTGATCAGGTTTTACAGTCCGTTACTCGCAGGCTGATCTGGGTCTGATCAGTCATTTTCCCCAAAACACCCCTTTGTCACACATAAATGGAATGGTCTTAATTCAAAGAAAGAACAGTCCATTATATATCTGTAGCTTGTTAAGGGTTAAATGCATGGGTGAAAGTAAAAAAATTATTTCAATACTGAAAATATAGGTGAGGGTCAAGGGGCCGCCTTCTGCCCTATTGTGTGTCTAGGGCAAAGCCTGGGTTTGGTGGTTGGCAGGCTCCTGCATTTTAGCCATGTCGACACCCCATGTCGAATGAAAATTCGTTTTGCCGGGAATCAGACACGCATCATGCTAGTATGGCGTGTCTGATTTCCGGCAAAACGAATTTTCATTCAAAATCAAAGTTATCTTCAACATTCTGCAATGTCGTTTAGCCGACTGCTCCATCTATAGTTTATTTACATGAAAGTAGTGACAAAACCTTCATCTGTATTGTGAATAACAAACATGCAACGCAAATCATACATCAACACGTGTGACAGACGGTCATATTGTTTATATAGCAACAGTGCACTATTGTATGTGCCGTTGCCTTTTGGCTAACAGAATGTCAAGATTTTGAACATACCGAAGCGTCGATATGCACATGAGGCAGGATCCTGAAGAATGACACAATTGGGTGAGAAGCATCCTAACCGATGAATGGTATATTAACAATTGCACGAAGTAGATGTATTTATTTAAAGTGGGGTACATCAGGATTGTGGTACTGTGGCACCATAGATCCATGGTTAGCCCACTACCTTAGTGATCTAGGGGTAATTCAAATCAAGATAACAAATGCACTAAAATCTACAAATAGTTAAATGTGCCCTGAATTGAAAGACGGATTATATTTTATACCACAGTACCTATAACTTACCAAGACAAGATCTTGATGGTAGTAAAAATAGTACTAGTTGGGTTTATGATTTAAAATTATCTTATTTGGTCATTTACCAACAGATTGTTAACTGTCATACATAATCAATGCATTAAAGATTTGAATATTTCAGCAAACTTAATATTTAGTGTAAAAATTCCATTGTGAGGTGAAATCTTTAAAACAAATGGAACCTGGCGATGACATGCATGCACAACTATGCTTCTCATAAAGTTTCGTCCAAATCCATCAAGAGGTTATGGAGAAATAGTGATGATTGTGTGAAAATATTCAAAGGGTCACAACTTCGTCAAAAATCAACGAACCGGAATGAGACAATGTTATGTACATCTCCACTTCATAATGATGTTCCTCATTAAATTTCGTGAAAATCCATCAAGGAATTACGGAGAAAAAGCGCCTACAAACCGACCGACCGACCGACCACCTAACCGACCTAACCGACCTGCCACCAGAGTAACTCCTATACACTTCTCAAAACTGCTAACTACACCGCTCACGTTTTGGGTTATATATATCGATGGGTTGAATGTTTTTCAATAAAATAAAAAGGAAATACCAATTCAATCATTTTTACATCATTTCATTTTATTTTTTTCATGGGCAATGCTAGAACTAAACCACAATAAGCAATTACAAACGACCCATGTAAACACTAAAGTCACACTTTTCCCATATCTACATGTAGATATGGGAAAAGTGTGACTTTAGTGTTTACATGGGTCGTTTACAATAAGCAATTACAAACGACCCATGTAAACACTAAAGTCACACTTTTCCCATATCTACATGTAGATATGGGAAAAGTGTGACTTTAGTGTTTACATGGGTCGTTTGTAATTGCTTATTGTGTAGATATGGGAAAAGTGTGACTTTAGTGTTTACATGGGTCGTTTGTAATTGCTTATTGTGGTTTAGTTCTAGCATTGCCCATGAAAAAAATAAAATGAAATGATGTAAAAATGATTGAATTGGTATTTCCTTTTTATTTTATTGAAAAACATTCAACCCATCGATATATATAACCCAAAACGTGAGCGGTGTAGTTAGCAGTTTTGAGAAGTGTATACCCCCTCGAACTTCATTATGTATATTGCTACACAATGCGTCAGTGGCATATAACACTTCAGTTGCATTTATCACTGCACGATGCTCGAGTCTACAAAATACAGTATTTGACACCTACTATTCTGCTGAATCGTTCAGCTGGTATTTTCTCGACCGTCCCACACAATTCGCAACACCGGAATCTTTCCATAACCGCTTCATAATTTGCGCCAGCTTTCCGGACAGTTCACCCTCATCTGCTTTTCCTGCCAGCTCGAAAAACTGTCGGGCATCATCCTGAAAGTAAACAGTAGAGAATAGTTAATATACATGTATTATATCCCTAAGCAGGGCTCCAAGAAAAATAAAATTAGGGACTAGCCCAGGGCAAGTAGATTTCAAAAGTCCACTTGCCCTGACTGAAAAGTCACTTGCCTCATTTTTTTAATTTGCCCCGAAATTTATAGTTGCCGGTACATAATTTTTGTCGATATTGAATATTTTGCTTTTTTTACTTTGTTTTATTTATAATTAATTAATAATACACATTTGATAAGAATCAAACAATAAGGTTCTATTTTTCTATATTTTCCTTTTATTTTGGTTATAACTAAAACAATATAATATTTTTAACAAAACCAAGGGCCATAACTCCGCTGTTACTGGTCCGATATGGATGGTTTTCGAACTTGACCGAGGATTCATTAACATTGAAAATCTGGTGCAGTTTGGTAAAGATCGGATGAAAATGAAGGCCCTATCATCTTAACGAGGCAAAATATAGCATTTTGAACTAAATCAAGGGCATTAACTCCGCTGTTACTGATCCGATATGGATGGTTTTCGTACTTGTCCGAGATTTCATTGATATTAACAATCTGATAAAGCTTGATAAAGATCGGATGAACAATGAAGCCCCTATAGTCTTAACGAGGCAAAATGTAGCATTTTTAACTAAATCAAGGGCCACAACTCCACTGTTACTGGTCCGATATGGCTGGCTTTCGAACTTGTTCGAGCTTTCAAAGACATTAACAATCTGATAAAGTTTAGTAAAGATCAGATGAACAATGAAGCCCCTATCGTCTTAACGAGGCAAAATATAGCATTTTTAACTAAACCAAGGGCCATAACTCTGCTGTTACTAGTCAGATATGGCTGGTTTTCGAACTTGTCCGAGCTTTCATTAATATTAACAATGTGGTAGAGTTTGGTAAAGATAGCATGAAAAATGAAGGCCCTATCGTCTTAACGAGGAAAAATATAGCAATATAGCATTTTTAACTAAATCAAGGACCATAACTCCGTTGTTACTGGTCCGATCTGGCTGGTTTTCGAACTTGTCCGAGCTTTCATTAATATTAACAACCTGTAAAAGTTTGGTAAAGATCGGATGAAAAATGAAGGCCCTATCTTCTTAACGAGACAAAAGTTAACGACGGATGGACGGACGACGGACGACGGACAACTCGGCATCCCATAAGCTCTGCTGGCCTTCGGCCAGTAGAGCTAAAAATCACATTCTTACCTAGCATTTCTTATATCTTCAAAAGTCAAAGAAATTAGGATTTGAAAGTACAAGCATTCGGGCTAGTAACATGGACATTTTTACAAGTCCGACAGAAATTTTAGTAGCCCGATCATCTTATCTAATATACAAAGTGGGACATAGTCAGTGAAGGGTTTATGGTGTGTGGCTATTTAATGAGCTTTTCTGAATTTAATTGAGAGCTGTCCATACTCTACTTCCTTCAGCTTAGTTACACATTTAGCACCTTCAGATTCTTTCACATTTACTAAGTATCTTGGGGCTATCTTTGTATGGGACTTGCTGCATTCGTGACAGCATCTAACCTGAGATTTGCACAACCCATGGGTGAAGAAAATGATGTGCTTTCATTCGCCCCCAAACAGCAGTCACAAAACATAGCTTGTTTGTCCTCCGTATTTGTTTCTTTATATTTCTGTTTACGTACCGATTAGTAAAATACCTTAACAACAGGTACTTAAACTGGTGTCATTTCATTATTCCATTTTTCTCCATGGAAAAGTACCCGAAATTATGCCTTACAAAACTCACACTGCCCTTTATTTCAGTATACTGTAACAAGCAAACAATGGTTTTTCAGTTCCTAAATACATAGCCACTAACCATAAATTGGCCAACAAAATCACAGTAGACAATGTAATTATACAACTATTTAAAAGGAAAATGATATTGTGACCATGGACACTCTGCAATTGAAGGTCCTTTAAATAAACAGATTTAGAAAATCAATCCAAGACACATAATGTCTTATTGAACTTAAGTTATTCCATTTAATTATTACAAATGAATCTCTGCCTGCACTTCACGTCTCTGCCTGCACTTCAAGTCTCTGCCTGCACTTACATAGTACAATTAAGGGCTTCAAGTCTCTGACTGCACTTCAAGTAATATGAAGGAATCTCTGCCTGCACTTCAAGTCTCTGTCCGCACTTATATAGTACAATTAAAGGATTCAAGTCTCTGACTGCACTTCAAGCATTATGAAGGAATCACTGCCTGCACTTCAAGTCTCTGCCTGCACTTATATAGTACAATTAAGGGATTCAAGTCTCTGACTGCACTTCAAGTCTCTGCCTGCACTTACATAGTATAATTAAGGGCTTCAAGTCTGACTGCACTTCAAGTATTATGAAGGAATCTCTGCCTGCACTTCAAGTCTCTGCCTACACTTATATAGTATAATTAAGGGATTCAAGTCGCTGACTGCACTTCAAATATTATGAAGGAATCTCTGCCTGCACTTCAAACAGTATGAAGGAATCTCTGATTGCACTTCAAGTACAATGGAGGAATATCTCACTGCACTTCAAGTATAATGAAGGAATCTCTGACTGAACTTTAACCATGAAGGAATCGCTGACTGCACTTCAAGCATTATGAAGGAATCTCTGACTGCACTTCAACCATTATGAAAGCATCTCTGACAGCACTTTAAGCATTATGAGGGAACCTCTGATTGCACTTCAAGTATAATGAAGGAATCTCTGACTGCACTTCAAACAGTATGAAGGAATCTCTGATTGCACTTCAAGTATAATGAAAGAATCTCTGACTG
Organism: Cyrtodaria siliqua; assembly: GCA_037043455.1. Taxonomy (NCBI): domain Eukaryota; kingdom Metazoa; phylum Mollusca; class Bivalvia; order Adapedonta; family Hiatellidae; genus Cyrtodaria; species Cyrtodaria siliqua. Next base: position 98,138 of record JAWPHD010006274.1, on the reverse strand, counting down.
CACTTCAAGTATAATGAAGGAATATCTGACTGCACTACAGGTATAATGAAGGAATCTCTGACTAACTTTAACCATGAAGGAATTGCTGACTGCACTTCAAGCATTATGAAGGAATCTCTGACTGCACTTCAACCATTATGAAAGAATCACCTACAGCACTTTAAGCATTATGAGGGAACCTCTGATTGCACTTCTATTATAATGAATCTCTGACTGCACTTCTATTATAATGAATCTCTGACTGCACTTCAAACAGTATGAAGGAATCTTTGATTGCGCTTCAAGTATAATAAGGAATCTCTGACTGAACTTCAACCATGAAGGAATCTCGGACTGCACTTCAAGCACTATGAAAGAATCTGAGAGCACTTCAAGCATTATGAAGGAATCTCTGACTACACTTCAAGTATAATGAAGGAATCTGTGACTGCACTTCAAACAGTATGAAGGAATCTCTGATTGTGCTTCAAGTATAATGAAGGAATCTCTGACTGAACTTCAACCAATCTCGGACTGCAATTCAAGCACTATGAAAGAATGTGACAGCACTTCAAGCATTATGAAGGAATCTCTGACTACACTTCAAGTATAATGAAAGAATCTCTGACTGCACTTCAAGTATTATAGGATCATTTAGACATCAAGAGCAACATTCCTTTGAAGTTTCATGAAAATCCGTTGAGTAGTTACAGAGGAGTAGTCGCTACAAGTTTTTACTAAATAACTCTATGTAAACAAAGATAGCCGCTGGCAGCCATGTTCAACGTCGAATCTAAACGATTTTCAACAAGGACCAACATCATGTCATGCTGATCATTTTAGAAAAAATCCCATATCAATATCCCTTAGAGTTTTCAAGAATTAGTCGCTACAAACTTGTTTTTTAAAAACCTTTTTTTAGATTTGGCGGCCATCTTGGATTTCCCATCAACATGAATTTTTGCTAGGATCAACTAGACTTCATGGGCAACATTTCTGTAAAGTTTCATGAATATCCATCCAGTAGTTTCAGAGAAGTAGTCGCTACAAATAAATGTTTACGGACGGACAGACGGACAGACAGACGGACGACGGACGCCGCACCACGGCATAAGCTAAAAACTAATAATATTAACTCTATTAAATGCGTTTTTACGATTTAAATATAAATTACTACATTTGTCAGTGTTGTTTGTGTTATATGGTTGACACAATCAGGAGGCATGTTAAGTAAAGATATCTGTATGGGTAGTATTTTGTATGTATACAGAAATATTTATGGTGAACGTCGTCTAAGAAGCTAACTTTACACTATGTGTTCCGATTCAATATGCAAGCAGAAGAGAATACTGCTTGATTTTAAGGTCTATTTGTCGCCCTTAAAAGTTTTAAAGGGCGATAAATATACCTCCGCCCCCCAAAACTCCCAATTCCCCACCCTACCGTTTGGGTAAAGATTGAGTGGAATGAGATTTTCATGATCAGGTAATGGTGGCCTTGACCTTTGACCTACTGACCTCAAAACCAATAGGGGTCATCTTTCCATCACAGGCAGTCCACCTATTAAGTTTCATGAGATTTGCTTCCGGGGGAGAGGAGTTATTGAGCGGACAAGGTTTTTAATTATCTGGTCGCGTTGACTTGACCTTGGACCTAAAAATCAATAGGGGTCATCCTCTCACCACAGGCAGTTCATCTATGAAGTTTCATGAGATTTGCTTCCGGGGGAGAGGAGGTATGGAGCAGACAAGGTTTTTCATTATCAGGTCATGGTGACCTTGACCTTTGACCTATTGACCTTAAAATCAAATGCCTCACACCATAGGCAGTTCACCAATAAAGTTTCATGGGATTTGTTTCAGGGGGAGAGGAGTTTCGGAGCGGACAAGGTTTTTCATTATCGGGTCACGGTGACCTTGACCTTTGATCTACTGACTTCAAAATCAATAGGAGTTATCCTCTCATAATAGGCAGTCCACCCATTTTTTGACAAAGATAGTAAAAAACGTAAGAAATTAAAGAAAATATACTAAAAACAGTAAAAAAAAAAAATGTTAAAGAATTGCTATAAAAAGTTTTGGGTAGGGCCCTTTTTGGTGGGTAGGTAGGGAAACAGCAAACTAACAATTTTTTATGGTCGACCGAAGCAAAGTTTGAAAGGTCTAGTGCATACAGTTCTTGGATATTGACGCAAAAGTTGAAGATATAAATTATTAAGTTATCTGCCCTTTGCTTGGCAGGTCAAGGTCACTTACACATTTGCTTTGTACCACCCAAGATACAACTATAAGGCCTAAAAAAAAATATGTGTGTTTCCGGTTTCCCGACCGACCCTACTTTTTCACCGCCGACCATAAAAACAGCCGGAAAAGCAACACCTATATCTCTTTTTTTCTTCAAAAAGGCAAGATAAAAATCAGAACCACAGATAAGCTGCATTTATACATGTAGATATATATATATTAAAAAAATCTGATGCTCCTTCATACTGCATATATAATTCTTGTGTTTAATTAAATTTTCACACTCCCATACACTTTAAAAAAAATACAACACATTTTGGGCTAAATACTCTAAAAGGTCAACTGCTTCATTAACGTTATTGTTTACTATGTCAACGTACATGTACATACACGTAATCGGCATTATCAGATTTAGTTTGAGAAGATCGGGGATGAGACCTTTAGTGGCACGTTTCCTGACCAGACTAATTAGCTATGGCGGTATAGTATAGAGAATATGATGGTGCAGGAAGTTTGCCATCGTGAGCAGGAAATGACAAGTGCTTAGTCGATGGAAACACAAGAGAAAACCTCATCAAATAAAACATGGACAACATATATATATATATATATATATATATATATATATATATATATATATATATATAGTTATAGCTAAGATTGCATTCATTGATTTTATGTCAGCCGGATTTTCCTTCGTCTCAATTCAAGTTTCTTCTCAGAAAAGATCTGAGGCGAGGTCAATTAATATTAATTAACACGTTTAAATTGAATTATTATCAGATCTGCATAAAGTTTATCAAGATCATTATTTGAACTCTTTCTTTACTGTAATTAGTTTTTCAGAATGGAAGTACCATAACCAAATCTGTGCTTTAGGAAATAAGGCAAAGACATGTAGATACACAAATTGATAATTTAACTCTAAGCATGACCTTGCCCTTGGCAACAGGAATCCGAGAGTAGAGACCATGACATTGGCAACAGGAGCCTGAGAGTTGAGACCTTGACAACAGAAACCTGATATCTGAATCCTTCTTTGGCATTGGAGATATGGCATAGACACAACTATACCCAACATTGACCTTTAAACTCTGCGACCTTGACCTTGGTGACAGGAACCTGGGAAGTAAATCTGATGGGATAAGTGTTTGTATAAAATGACATCCAAATGATGCACCCACAAGTGCTAAGGCACGATAATGACAAATTCCCGGACTTAAAATATAATGGCTCAAATTGTAAGGAATTCTGCTAAAATTGCCATGAAATATATTTAAATTTTATGAATTATTACCAACCTTTTGCTGTGTCAAGTTCAAATCTTATATAATTTTACATATATATATGAGATGCATAATACCTCAACAACTTGACTTTTCACTGACTTTAAATGGCAACTTCCATGATAAAAATTTAACAACTCTGGCATCATACTCAATATTTAATGTCCCTTCGAACTGATGCTTTGTTTCGTTAGACTAAATAAAAGTCTACATGTTGTTCCTGTTAAATGTACACATACTAAAACTAAAACAGGTAGGTAGGGAAAATATTTTAGTTTATACTTCGTCTTTTTTATTCACTCAACTCCAAAACCTAATTAACATAAATATATATTTGTTGATACGAGGTATAGAACAGATAAATTTATAGAAAAAAGAAATTCCCATAAAATATTTTGAGTCGACACTTAAAAACGGGGTCGGTCGGGAAACCGGATCCATACATTATATAATTTTATTCAGCCTTGGTGCTTTTACTTGGTGATAGTAGGTGCTGGTTTCTTTTACCTTATATATACCTATGCATGTACAGGTATGAAAGCAAATAATAGCAATTTTCTTTGCCCCATGACATTCACCAAGCCATCTTTTTTTCATAGCCACTTCAAAAATGGTGCTGCTGCCAATGCCATGTCTAAGTGACGAGCTCTGTCTGTCGACACCTTCAGCTGCACTGACCCAGACTGATACAACCATAGGTGTAAAAGGTCCACACACAACATCAGACAAACAAGCTGACAGATGATTTTATTTAGATACTTACTGCTCTGTCTGGATGACCGAAGTCTATCTTGAGCTGTCCCATGGCACGGATGATAGCAATCATGGACTGGATTAGGTTACTGTAAACAACTGGCTTGTACTGCAAGCATTCTTCTTGTGAATAACCTTTCTCATGGATAATTCTGAAACATGAAGGCAAGACAATTGCACAGGTCTTACTCCTGGAAGACATTTTGTTTATGAAAACTTTATTAATACTGGATGTAACCAGCTGAAGACAACTGTTTATCAGACTTCGAATACGGCCTGTACCGCAAACTTGAAAGGTGTGAATGTTTATCAGACTTCGAACACGGCCTGTACCGCAAACTTGAAAGGTGTGAATGTTTATCAGACTTCGAACACGGCCTGTACCGCAAAGGGACGACTGTTTATCAGACTTTCAACACCACCTGTACCTCAAAGGGGTGACTGTTTATCAGACTTTCAACACCACATGTACCTCAAAGGTGTGAATGTTTATCTTACTTTGAACACCACCTGTACTTCAAAGGGGTGACTGTTTATCAGACTTTGAACACCACATGTACCTCAAAGGGTTGACTGTTTATCAGACTCCGAAAACCGCCTGTACCTCAAAAAGACAACTGTTTATCAGAATTTTACACCACCTCTATCTCAAAGGGATGACTGTTTTATCAGATTTCGAACACCACCTTTACCTCAAAGTAGGGACTGTTTATCAGACTTTGAACATCACTTATACCTCATAGGGTATCAGACTTCGAACACTGCCTGTACCTGAAAGGGACTACTGTTTATCAGAATTTGAACACCATCTGTACCTCAAAGGGACAACTGTTTATCAGATTTCGAACACCGCATGTACCACAAAGGGGCGACTGTTTATCAGACTTCGAACACTGCCTGTACCTCAAAGGGATGACTGTTGATCAGAATTTGAACACCACCTGTATTTCAAAGGGACTACAGTTTATCAGACTTTGCACACCAGTCCTGTACCTCAAAGATGACTGTTTATCAGACTCTGAACACCACCTGTACCTCAAAGGGACAACTTTTTATCAGACTTCAAACACCACCAGTATTTCAAAGGGATGACTGTTTATCAGACTTTGAACACCACCTGTACGTCAAAGGGATGACTGGTTATCAGACTTCGAACACCTACTGTACCTCAAAGGGATGCGTCAGCCATGAAACCCTTACCAGCTTCTAATTGCAACTAGCTTTAGACACTTTTGTTTAAAACACAAAAACTGTTGACATAATCACATAACTTCATTTGCAACTTCCTAGTTACATAAACAAAATTTGATTCAATATATTGCTAATTTTAAAATTGTGTCACGCTAATTTTAAAACTGTATCACGATGGAAAAAGATCACTCTTCAGGTTTTAATTACAAATTCATTTGCATACTTCAATCACACATGTACATGAAACATGTTTTTCTAAGCATGCTAAGAGTGGATTTACTTTATTTACAATTGTGTCTGAGACAAAGTAAACAATCTTGACTGATCGCCCGTCTCTAGAAATGCCATGGAATTCCGTGGAATTCCACAGAAAAAAATTCCACGGAGTATTCGGAATTATTTTCCGTTCTCCCAATACCAAAAAAAAAAAAAGAGAAGGAAAAAAAACAAAGATTCCGTGGAAATCCATGGAAACTTTGAAGATTCCGCGGAAATCCACGGAAACTATTAAGATTCCGCGGAAATCCATGGAAACTGTGAAGATTCCGTGGTATCTTTAATTTTTCCGTAAATTTCCACGGAGTATTTGGAAGCTTTAATTCCGCGAAAATAATTATGTTCCATGGAATATTTGGATTTCCATGGATTTTGTCCACCATTTTCCGCGGAATAATTATTTGCAGCTAGGGTAATCTGAAAATATTAAAAAAACTAAAAAAATGTTTTTCCCTGAAATGAGAAAACGTTAAAGCACCTGAAATTGGGGACACACTGCACCATGGTCTAAGTTTTAGACCAGATAGGCTACCAATATAGTACAATTACATTGATGAAATAACAATTAGATGCCAAGCTACTTTAAAACTTGTTATAAACGTGTCAAAAATACAAACAAACCATCACAAAATAATGATATTAAATCATTATAAACACAATGGCAAGTTTTCCTGGCAACCAGAGTTCTAGAATATATATATATATAGTGATACCTCTACTGTTACTCTGTGAAGATCACAGTGTCAATAGAGACATCACCTGCCAGGTTCACGATGTTTACGACGTAATCCTAAAGGGGGTGGCGTAAAAGAGACCAGCCGGTCTGAATGTTTAAATCAATATACTTATAAAGTTGATTTATTAATAATCTTTAGATCTAATATAGATCAAACTTAAAATGAAGTTAAATATTACAATTTGTGTTTATAGTAGGCAATGCCAGAATTACAAATATAACATAATAAGCATACAGATGTAGGAATCGACCTTAAGTCAAAATGGCGACAAGGTTCGTATAAAAACAGAAATAATTTGCGTGGTAAACTGTTTACGGTAAGAAGACAAACATTACAAGTTAAGCCAAATCGTCTAAACCAACTTATAAAACAATTTAGCACAGTAAAATAAGATTGATTATCCAACATAAACAACATTCAATTAATAATATTTACTTCTAATCAAAGGGATTGCGGATGTTAACAGAGTGGAAATTTCCGGTTAAATTATACATGTTGAAAATAGAGACAACGCATGAAGACTGATTGTAATAAATATAGCATTGTAGATAAAAAAAAAAAAAAAAATGTCGACGATATAACATAACGAAGTTAGTTACCTGAAGAGCCTAATATTTGTAGATGAAATTATTTATAATAACATTCATTTATAAGGCCTAAACGACAAGTAAATTAGTGAAATTCGGTCAACGTATAGAAATTGAAGTCTCGATAGATTTTAGTTCATAACATTTTTAAAGATAGTAACTGGCAATTATCAGTTGTACATTCATCACAGAAATACTCCTTATTTAAATTAACAGAAATGTTATAATTGAAGAATGAATAAATGCAAGTATGACAATTAAAAAGAAGTTTAGTCAAATGAATTAAAGGGGCATATATGACAATATATTATAATTGTACCCAGCTGGGACGTGATATTTTATTTTATAGGTTTCGTTTATTAATTCTGGAGGGCTTCAGCAAAAGCTTTATAATTTTGCTGAAGCCCACCATGTAATTTTTAACCCATGTGAAAAACTTCCAGGGGTTTCCATGTAAAAACCCCGGGGTATTCGGGGTGATTTTCCATGCTTTTTCCTTGGTACATATTGATTTTAGCTTGCATGTCTGTCTGTCGTCCGTCTGTCTGTCTGTCCGTCACAAGTCGTGTCCACTTCATATCTCTTAAACCGCTTGAGGGATTTTGAAATAACTTGGCACAAATGTTCACCATATCGAGACGATGTGCAGAGCGCAACTTCCAGCCACGTCCGTTCAAGGTCACGGTCACACTTAGAGGCCGAAGGTTATATGCACTATATTTCGTGTCCTCTCCATATCTCTTGAACCGCTTATTTTCAAGCTTTGCAATTGCTTATTTTTCAGTTTTTTTCTTTTCCAATTTACATTATACCGGTACACTGTACTCTGAATTAAACATTGGTTAGCATTACCCATATATTTTAATACATACTGTTTTCCATCCTGTTCCTGCCCCTCACTAAGGTAGGGTCAGATATCAGAAGTGGGACTTGCTTTTTGCAAAGTTCAAGTAAACCAGTATTTTTTCAAATTAAGAAAAAAACAACCCCATCCTAGACCTAGATCTGAGTTAAAAGCTCCATGGGATTTGAAGCCATGATTATTAAATAAGCTATGTAGTCTTCTGACGAGAAAACGTTGCAATCGGCTGCGATTTCAATTATTGTTTATCTTTCGCTCATAAATAATAATATCAAATTTATTTTATTAAATACAATAATTGTCCTATTTTTCCCTGAGATTTTAATGATGTGGTGGCTTAAAAGGACAATGTGGGCTGGCTCATGAATGTAGTAAGAGGTAACAAAAATGTCCTCTGTTAACCAGGAGTCAACCTAAAACATTTATTGTGTATAATGTATACATGTAACAAATTTACAAGTTCACAAATAGTTTGTCTGAAATTTTCGAAGTCCACAATTTCCATCGATTTCCATCCCCAAAAAGGACTAAGTTATTTTTCATCCTTTTTTCCATCCCAAAATTTGTCTAAGTTCAGCTTTCCGTGGAAATACTCTGCTTTTCCATCGAATTCCGTGGAAATGTTTTAGGTGTTGGTTATATTCCGCGGAAAAAATGGACGGAAAAAATTGGGTTGAAAACAATTCCATGGAAATTAACAGAATTCCGCAGAATTCCGCGGCATTTTACTGTTTTCCATGCCAATTTCTACGGAAATCCGTGGAATTCCGTGGAAAATATCTAATGAAGATGGCATTTCTAGAGACGGGTAAATTAAAATTAAATGGGCTGGTAAGATATCGATTATGCTTGTATATCAAGTTGCCAAACATATGGCGATGTGATTATTCATGATACCAGGAAAATTTAGTTTGCCCAAGCTATGGTGAATGTACATGTTCAGAGTCTGTATACAGATATATATTATACATATACATGTACTTCAGCAAAATACTCAGCATAATACATTTAGCACATTAAATGCACATCATTTCCACAGTCAAGATACACAGCCGTGTATGGTCGGGGTCAATAATCTTGATAATAATGCTATTAAGTCATTATAAACAAGTCGGTGATAAAATAAAGTAAATATGATGGGAACATACTTTTATAGGTTATCATAAACATTCTCATTTCAATGAAAAGAGAGGTTATTTTATAACTACAACAAATTTGTCAATGCCAAACATTAAATTTGTTCAAAGCCACTGTTTGTATAATGACATAAGTTGTTTTCAATATTCGAGAGGTAATTCTGATACCTTGCTTAGCTGCGAGTTCGAACCCCAGGTAGGGAGGTGTACAGTACTGGTTCTACCAAGGAAAAGTGGGTGGTCTGCCTCCACCACAATAAAATCGACCGTCATATTATATAATCTTACATGTGTTGAAAATGATGTAAAACAACATACAAACATACAAATAGAAAATAATAAAATATTAAACTATAAAAAATCACATCCTTACCTAGATATTCTAATATATATATATATATTCAAACAATTATATCAATATTCATACATGTTTAATCTATGTTCCTAAAAAGTCGTGCTAAACATTTTTTTGTTCAGTATATGCATGTGTATTGTCAATTCAATATTCATTTGTGGACATGTGAAACACTTGCTAGAATGTTTCTCTAATAGCCGGCAGCCAGCTATATTCGCCGTCCGTTTTGTATTTCGAGACGGCTGTAACATTTTTTATATTTTTTAACAAGAGGTCAATGACCTTGAAGCTCTACTGATAGGTTTTTGATAGCTAGATCAGCATTCCTGTGAAGTTTCATGAAAATCCGTCAAGTAGTTCAGAGGAGTAGTCGCTACAAGTTTTCATTATATAACTCTATATAAACAAAGATGGCCACTGGCGGCCATGTTTAACATTGAATCAAAACGATTTTCGACAAGGACCAACATCATGTCATGCTGATCATTTTAGAAAAAAGTCCCATATCAATATCACTAACAGTTTTCAAAAAGTAGTCGCTACAAACTTGTTTTTTGAAAATCTATTTTTAGCCTTGGTGGCCATCTTGAATTTCCAGCCGACCTGAAGTTTTGCTAGGATCAATTAGACATCAAGAGCATCATTCGTGTGAAGTTTCATGAAAATCCGTTGAGGAGTTTCAGAGGAGCAGTCGCTACAAGTTTACATTACATAACTCTATGTAAACAAAGATGGTTGCTGGCAGCCATGTTTAACGTCGAATCAAATTAATTTTCGACAAGGATCAACATCATGTCATACTGATCATTTTAGGAAAAGACGCATATCAATATCACTTATAATTTTCAAGAAGTACTCTCTACAAACTTGTTTTTTGAAAATCTATTTTTAGCTTTGGCAGCCATCTTGAATTTCTGACCAACCTGAAATGGTGCTAGGATCATTTAGACATCAAGAGCTACATTCCTATGAAGTTTCATGGAAATCCGTCAAGTAGTTTCAGAGGAGTAGTCGCTACAAGTTTTTACTAAATAACTCTATGTAAACAAAGATGGCCGCTGGCAGCCATGTTTAATGTTGAATCAAAACGATTTTCGACAAGGACCAACATCATGTCATGTTGATCATTTTAGAAAAAATGTCCCACATCAATATCACTTAGAGTTTTCAAGAAGTAGTCTCTACAATCTTGTTTTTTAAAAATCTATTTTTAGATTTGCAGCCATCTTGGATTTCACATTAGCATAATATTTTGCTAGGATCAACTAGACTTCATGGGCAACATTTCTGTAAAGTTTCATGAAAATCCATTCAGTAGTTTCAGAGGAGTAGTCGCTACAAAAAAAGTTTACAGACGGACAGACAGACGGACACCGCACCACGGCATAAGCTCTGCTGATTTCTGATCTGTAGAGCTAAAAAGCCTACCTACCGACCCGAATCTTTTTTGAACATGTTACTGGAAACTAGACTTTTTTTTGTGGCCTTAGAGATGTGTTTTCTTTATGTTCGGATGAGAGTGACTATTTGTGGTATTCGAAACACATTAAACCATGAAAAAAGTTCATAATTGATGGAATTTCGATTAAAAGTTGGTGAATTTGTCAGGCTGTAAAAGTGGTGTAACTATCATAGTAATTTGGATGGTACATAATTTCATAAAAAAAATTACATTATTGAATCATCAAATAATTAATTAATCCACTTTGCTTAGTACTGGTTCTACCCAGGAAGCCATCGAGAGTGATTAATCTAAGTTGCAAGAACTTGTTTCGCAATCGATGTAAAATAAATATGTTTAAAACAAAACAATCATCAAATCTTTCCTACAACTACACATTGATAAAAAAATAATATATATATATATATATATATGTGAATGAATAAATAAAGCTACATAAAATATATTTCTATTCATTCTTTTATCCAAAATACTTTATTCTATTAATGTGTAACAGTAAGAAGTTCCTGATGATCCTACTTTTATAAATTTCTAGTCTAAGCTGCTCTTTCTTTAAAGTGAAAAAAGTGACAGGGATCACTCTAGGTCGCAATTCCGCGATATCCTCGTATTAAAATCTCAAAAATCGCATGAAAAAGACAAATGGAACAAAATGTTGCACCGAAATCCATTTCCACCATTTCGGTTCGTAATGAAAATATATTTATTTATTTTATTTTTCATTTAAAATCTCAAGTAAATTTGTTCATATCCATTAATTCGTGATTACAACATAAAATGAGAAAATATCAAATTATTCAAAAATCACATGAAAAAAATCAAAACGCTTTTGCTTCGCGGACGCGCCGGTGTCAAAGAAATCGATTGATTATGAACAAACATGGCCACTTTTATAATAATTCATCAACTTCTAGGCATATCTGACCATTATCCCCAGATCTATAATGATTCGACGCAATTAACTATGTACTGCAGTGGTGCAAGCAATTGTAAAACTATGTTAGCGTAAAAAGTTGACGTAAATTCGAACACACTTTATTTCGGATGCTTTAACAACTTCTACTTTCACTGCTGGGAATGAGCCATAATGCAGGAAATCTCATTCTGGAAATCACATCTAAATTTCAAAAATGTTCTGGGTCATGTCCCCAGACCCGCCTTGCGGCCTCCAGCGCTATGCGCGGTCGACAAACAACCACTGGTGAAAATGGTTTATGTCTCATTAAAATCAAGCAAATGGGAATTTTGTCTCATTGAAATTCAATCCTAGGATGATCCCTGAAGTGGTGAAAAGAAAAATATAGCCGATCCTATTTCTATATTTAGCTTCGACTCCAGTTTGGCTCAGATTAATTGAATTGAATTGGGACAGGTTATATGTTGCCCAACAGGGATGAAAATGCCAGTATCATCCTCCATTTACATCTAGATAAAAATATGGAGAATGGGCCTTGAACCTTCTAACCTGCAGTGTTGCTGCAAATTCTATTGTAGACACTCCATGAAGAAGACCTTGAATGAGCATGATAAAAAAAACAAGAGGCCCAAGAGGGCCTGTGGACGCTCTACTGGCTAAAACAGCTCTTATAGATTTAGACAGATATAGCTAGATATAGCTCTCTTCTCCTACAGATTTAACAAAGGAAAAGACAATATAGCATTTTTCAACAAATCAAGGGCCATAACTCTGTTATTACTTACAAGATCTAGCTGGTTTTCGAGCGAACTGAAACAAAAGCGTGATATGCACAACTAGACATCTTACCGATGCTTCCTGCCAAGTTTCGTCGAAATTCAACAAGGCATTTAGGATGAGTAGCGCCGACAAGAAATTTTAAAGTAAGTGTCAAGTAATTAAAGGGACACTGTCCGTCAGTAAGCAGATATTGAGCATAACCAAATAACTGTCTGACTTTTATTCAGTGAAATATATACATGAAAACATGAGCATAGACACTAAGAAGTCTGTAGTAATACATTCGTGAGTTTGAAAAAAAAAGCTTAAATTATTATTTGTAAATAAAGTGGGACCCACCGTATTTACCTTTTTCTGCGATCACGTGACTTCCATTAGCGCATTAGGTTTTCACCATAGTATTTAGTGCGTAATATGTATAGCCCGCTTAGCTCAGTCGGGAGCTAGGTCGACTAGCTCCCGACCACTTTACGTTCACTTATTATTACCGCGAGTGTAATTTTAGTTTGGGCTGCGAGTTCAAACGGCCGAAATGGTTTCTCTTTTTTTTGTACCGCGATTGAATTGCATCAAACAATCCTGCATTAATTAGTAAATATTCAGTAATGTTTGGTGTGTAATGTTTGCGAACATAATTAGTGTGTGTTTTATGAGCTAAAAGTTACGGACAGTGTCCCTTTAAAAAGATAATGAAACAAACAAAATCAAATCACTCAAAAAAAATCATAAAAAAAATAAATTTAAAAATTTAAAAAAAATAAAAAAAATAAAAAAATGATAATAAACAAGAGGTCTATAATAATAAACAAGATGTCAATAATAATAAACCTTGAAGCTCTACTAATTGATTTTGATTTCAGGAAGTAGTCGCTACAGACTTGTTTTTCGAAAAATTATTTTTAGCTGTGGTGGCCATCTTAAATTTTCGGCCGAAATTTTGCTAGGATCAATAAGATACCAACAGCAACATTCCTGTGAAGTTTCATGAAAATCCGTCAAGCAGTTTCAGAGGAGTAGTCGCTACAAAGTTTTCATTATATAACTCTATGTAAACAAAGATGGCCGCTTACAGCCATGTTTAACATCGAATCAAAACGATTTTTGACAAGGACCAACATCATGTCATGCTGATTATTTTAGAAAAAGTCCCATATCAATATCACTTATATTTTTAAAGAAGTAGTCGCTACAAACTTGTATTTTGAAAATCTATTTTTAGCCATAGCGGCCATCTTGAATTTCCGGCCGACCTGAAATTTTGCAAGGATCAAAAAGACATCAAGAGCAACATTCGTGTGAAATTTCATGAAAATCTGGCAAGCAGTTTCAGAGGAGTAATCGCTAAAAAAATTCATTATATAACTCTATGTGAACAAAGATGGCCACTGGCAGCCATGATTACCGTCGAATCAGAATAATGTTCGACTCGGATAACCACCATGTCATGTTGATCATATTAGAAAAAGTCCCATATCAATATCACTTATAGCTTTCAAGAAGTAGTCGCTACAAACTTATTTTTTAAAAATCTATTTTTAGCTGTGGTGGCCATCTTGAATTTCTGGCCGATCTAAAATTTTGCAAGGATCAATAAGACATTAAGAGCAACATTCCTGTGAAGTTTCATGAAAATCCGTCAAATAGTTTCAGAGGAGTAGTCGCTACACATTTTTACTATATAACTGTAAACAAAGATGGCCGGGCAGCCATGTTTAGCGTCGAATAAAAAACGATTTTTGACAAGGACCAACATCATGTCATGCTGATCATTTTAGAAAAAGTTCCATATCAATATCACTTTTAGTTTTCAAGAAGTAGTCGCTACAAACTTGTATTTTGAAAATTTATTTTTAGCCAGGGCGGCCATCTTGAATTTCAGGCCGACCTGAAATTTTGCTAGGATCAATAAGGTCTAAAAAAAATTGTGTGATTCGGGTCACTCGACCCTACCTACGAATACCCGCCGACCCTGACGTTTTTTTGGTCCATTTCGAAAAATAAATAAATAAATAAAAAAAATTATATATATTATGTATGTACACAAGTGAAGAGCAAATAGAAAACAATTATAATTACAGTAAGTATAGTACATAATTCAGTGCATCTTCTTTGCGTTCATAAAAAACAATCCTTAAAAAAAAAAAAAAAAAATCCGACCTACCCTACCTACCAATTTTGAACATGTTACCAGAACCACACTATTTTTTTAGGCCTAAGACATCAAGAGCTACATTCCTGTGAAGTTTCATGAAAATCCGTCTAGTAGTTTCAGAGGAGTAGTCGCTACAAGTTTTCATTATATAACTCTATGTAAACAAAGATGGCCACTGGCAGCCACGTTTAACGTCGAATCAAAGCGATTTTCGACAAGGACCAACATCATGTCATGCTGATCATTTTAGAAAAAAGTCCAATATCAATATCACTTAGAGTTTTCAAGAAGTAGTCGCTACAAACTTGTTTTTTAAAAACCTATTTTTAGATTTGGCAGCCATCTTGGATTTCACATCAACATGAATATTTGCTAGGATCAACTAGACTTCATGGGCAACATTTCTGTAAAGTTTCATGAAAATCCATTCAGTAGTTTCAGAGGAGTAGTCGCTACAAAAAAATGTTTACGGACAGACAGACAGACAGACGGACGGACGACGCACCACGGCATAAGCTCTGCTGATCTCTTTCATTTTAGAAAAAGTCCCATATCAATATCACTTATAGTTTTCAAGAAATAGTCGTTACAAACTTGAATTTTTAAAAATCAATTTTTAGCCATGGCGGCCATCTTGAATTTCCGGCCGACCTGAAATTTTGCTAGGATCAATTAGACATCAAGTGCAACATTCCTGCATAGTTTCATGAAAATCAGTCAAGTAGTTTCAGAGGAGTAATCGCTACAAGTTTTTACAATATAATTCTATGCAAAAAAAGGTGGCCGCTGGCAGCCATGTTTAACGTCGAATCAAAACGGTTTTTGACAAGGACCAACATCATGTCATGCTGATCATTTTAGAAAAAGTCCCATATCAATATCACTTATAGTTTTAAAGAAGTAGTCGCTACAAACTTGTATTTTGAAAATCTATTTTTAGCTGTGGCGGCCATTTCGAGAATTTCCGGCCGACCTAAAATTTTGCTAGGATCAATGAGACATTAAGAGCCACATTCCTGTAAAGTTTCATGAAAATCTGCCAAGTAGTTTCAGAGGAGTAGTCGCTACAAGTTTTTACTATATAATTATATGTAAACAAAGATGGCCGCTGCAGCCATGTTTAACGTCGAATCAAAACATTTTTGACAAGGACCAACATCATGTCATGCTGATCATTTTAGAAAAGTCCCATATCAATATCACTTATTGTTTTCAAGAAGTAGTCGCTACAAACTTGTATTTGAAAACCTATTTTTAGCTGTGGCGGCCATCCTGAATTTCCGGCCGACCTGAAATTTTGCTAGGATCCATTAGACATTAAGAGCAACATTCCTGTAAAGTTTCATGAAAATCCACCAGTTAGTTTTAGAGGAGTAGTCGCTACAAGTTATTACTATACAATTCTATGTAAACAAAGATGGCCGCTGGCAGCCATGTTTAACGTCGAATCAAAACGATTTTTGACAAGGACCAACATCATGTCATGCTGATCATTTTAGAAAAAGTCCCATATCAATATCACTTATAGTTTTCAAAAGTAGTCGTTACAAACTTGAATTTTGAAAATCTATTTTTAGCCATGGTGGCCATCTTGAATTTCCGGCCGACCTGAAATTTTGCTAGGATCAATTAGACATCAAGAGCAACATTCCTGTAAAGTTTCATGAACATCCGTCAAGTAGTTTCAGAGAAGTAGTCGCTACAAGTTTTTAATATATAATTCTATGTAAACAAAGATGGCCGCTGGCAGCCATGTTTAACGTCGAATCAAAACGATTTTTGACAAGGACCAACATCATGTCATGCTGATCATTTTAGAAAAAGTCCCATATCAATATCACTTATAGTTTTTAAGAAGTAGTCGCTACAAACTTGAATTTTGAAAATCTATTTTTAGCTGTGGCGGCCATTTTGAATTTCCGGCCGACCTGAAATTTTGCTAGAATCAATTAGACATTAAGAGCAACATTCCTGTAAAGTTTCATGAAAATCCGTCAAGTAGTTTCAGAGGAGTAGTCGCTACAAGTTTTTACTATATAATTCTATGTAAACAAAGATGGCCGCTGGCAGCCATGTTTAACGTCGAATCAAAACGATTTTTGACAAGAACCAACATCATGTCATGCTGATCATTTTAGAAAAAGTCCCATATCAATATCACTTATAGTTTTCAAGAAGCAGTCGCTACAAACTTGTATTTTGAAAATGTATTTTTAGCCGTGGCGGCCATCTTGAATTTCCGGCCGACCTGAAATTTTGCTAGGATCAATTAGACATCAAGAGCAACATTCCTGTGAAGTTTCATGAAAATCCGCCAAGGAGTTTCAGAGGAGTAGTCGCTACAAGTTTTCATTATATAACTCTATGTAAACAAAGATGGCGGCTGGCAGCCATGTTTAACTTCGAATCTAAATGATTTTCAACAAGGACCAACATCATGTCATGCTGATCATTTTAGAAAAAGTCCCATATCAATATCACTTAGAGTTTTCAAGATGTAGTCGCTACAAACTTGTATTTTAAAAATCTATTTTTAGCTTTGGCGGCCATCTTGGATTTCACATCAACATGAATTTTTGCTAGGATCAACTAGACTTCATGGGCAACATTTCTGTAAAGCTTCATGAATATCCATCCAGAAGTTTCAGAGGAGTAGTCGCTACAAATAAAAGTTTACGGACAGACAGACGGACGGACGGACGGACGGACAGAAGGACGACGCACCACGGCATAAGCTCTGCTGATCTCTGATCAGTCGAGCTAAAAAAATCAATTGAAATTAAAATCGAGCGCACCAAAAAGCACATGAAATCCCATTGAAGCAATTTTTTAAAAAATGTGTGCGTACAAACTGTTCCATTATTGCAATCGCACGTTGGCTCTGACGTTCCTAGAATGTTATTATGCGGTTGTTTTGAGCCTGCACAATGTGTGATGTATAAAATAAATGAAGACTTGTTCCAATTATAACTATATTGTATTTTAATGTTCCTCTTAGTATATGTATTTGTATTTAAAATGATAACAAATATAGTGTTCACTTATTTAATGTATGTTCACTTATTCAATGTAAAAGCTAAATGGAAAACCAAATATCACTTAAACATATAATCACAAATGTTGGAATCACCAAACATAATATTCTAAATTAATATTCAAATGTCCACGTATTTAATGTAAATGCTTCACTGGAAAACCAGATATCACTTTAACAAATTGCCACAATGTTGGAACCACCAAACATAAACTTATTCAATAATCTTCAAATGGATATCCAAATGCACGAGGTATTCCTCTGTCTTAAAACTAATTCTCTGACCCTAATATCTCATAAACTATTTTCTAATTTTCTGTCTTCAACTTGGAAATAGTTCTTTAAAACCACTTTGGTCAACACAACTTCGACCAATAAAAATACATGTTACAAAACCTATCAGGTAGGCGGGGTTGTGAAAATGTAGCCCCTGGTTATGAAAATAGCGTGAACAGCTTTATTGTTTATGTAGGAAATTAAGTTTATCCAAATGTCTACAATAAGCCATTAAATAATCAACATGGCATTCCTGTGAACTTATCTTGGTTGCACTTCTTTTGTTACACTGATTACATGTCAGTTATCAATACAGGAAGCCAGCCGTCAAAATTAAGCCTAATGGAAAATTATGTCACCTCAAAGAAATTGAAAGAAAAACATTAATTAGGATTTTAACCAAAATATACTAAAAGCAGTTTCTTTGTTAAATAAATTAACTGACACTTTATATATATCAAACTTCTGAATACCACAAAATTATAGAAAATAATTTCAACTGCCTATTGACGTTTAAAAATTGTGAACATCAAAAAGACATCTAAATGTACAGCATAACAATGTAAACAAATCTTCGTCGTTCTGTATTCTCCCGGTTATTTAGCGAACCCGTCTAGAAAAAGCACATGAAATCCCATTAAAGCAATTATTTAAAAAATGTGTGCGTACAAACTGTTCCATTATTGCAATCGCACGTTGGCTCTGACTTTCCTAGGATGTAAACAAATCTTCGTCGTTCTGTATTCTCCCGGTTAATTAGCGAACCCGTCTAGTAGACGTTACTGGAGTATTTAACAGCATGTCGCTATAGAACAAGTAGTAATTTCGTAAACCAGTCCAATATAAAATAAAGTCCAGATCACTACGTGGCTTGGTAATTTTCAAACGTTTGTGTAAAATGGCAAAAGAGGTCGTAAAAAGGCCAGTATAAATACACAGCGAAACAAAATTGTAGGGTATTTTGGAATTCCCAAACCATTAGATGGTGACAGGGTTGTTTCGGGAATTATAGAGGAATTAATTGATATATGTATTCACCCGTCAATTCCAATTGTTCACAATGTATTAAACAATATTTTGTCATCAGTAACAAAACCGAAAAATCACGACGGTAATCGTGTTGTTACTAAAACCGTTAGAGACTGGAAAACTAAATATCCGTGACTAATTGTCGTCAATAATGATGAATATATCTGAATCATGTGAACTATTCAGCGAAAATAAAACAATCAGTTAAAACATACAGTTTGAAGTTTATGTTTCCAGCGTAAATGGAGTTTCTACAATAGAATTTGCAGCAACTCTGCAGTTAAGGGTGAAAAGGTTCTATGCCCATTCTCCATATTTTATCTCGATGGAGGATGAGCCTGTTAGTCGCCATATAACCTTTCATGTGTTGTTGCGCCTTAAAACCCAATTCATTCAATCAATTCAATCAATGTTTACCGTTAATTTGTTCAGACAAGATGTAAATATCATTTCAAATTAAGAATTCATGTGAAACAGAAGCCACAACAGAGACTAGCATACAACACACAACATAAAGATCTGAAAAGTACACTATTGTAAGTACATATTTGTACTATTTCGTGTTGATACCCAATTAACGAAACATTTGATGAGTGAATTACTTTTTTTTTTACTCAGTTGTATTTTAAAATACCCAATTGACAAAAATATAGGTGGGTATTTAAGCAAATTAAGCCAATGCTTATCTGGGGCTCTGGATGTGTATCAGCCTTTATTATTGAAGTTTTGAATGTTTACAAAATAAACAAATTGCTAAAAAAATTATACTTTTTTGCATTCCTGCATCCTGGCTAAGTGTGAAAATGTCTTGATTTATATTTGTAGTAGCATGATCACTGAAAATTCTCTTTGTAATAGCACAGGTGTAAATCGTTTAATTGAAAATAACACCTGTCAGAATAACAGTTATAGAATAAGACCTGTCAGAATAACAGTAATAGAATAAGACCTGTCAGAATAACACCTGTCAGAATAAGAGTAACAGAATAACAGTTAGAATAACAAGGTCCCATCACGTTGGTTAATTGAAACACATCCATGGGCTACGACCATCTCGATGTTTAAATTAACCAACTCAGTGAGACCATACTCTATCTATTACATATAGCAATTCTTCTAAAATCAATCGAGGTTTTAAATTATTAATACAAGTACCTTGATTAAAATAGCAAGTAGAAAACCTTCGCACTTGCTTTTTTTAGCAAGTGGCTAAAAATATTAAATTTGATCCCTGTAACTTAAAGTCCTATTACCTACTGTTCACATCTCTTTAAATAATTTACATTCAAGTGTTTCGTTAATCCACTGCTCAAGCCCTAGAGCCTTTTCAAAACTTCATACATACATGTATACATCTAAGACAGTGTGATACATAAGTAGCTATACATAAGTATGTTTAATGACACAAATTGTTGTTGTGTTTTTGGAGACTAAAGCAGTTGATGACAATCTGAAAATTGATGTTTCCGGGTCATGACACAGCCACCAACGTCAATAATACAGTAACTTACTTCATTTGTTTGACGAATGTACTCTTTCCTGAGTCTCCCGCACCTGTAAAATAGGTAAAAGAGAGTCGAGTGATTGCAAAGCTGAAAATGTTATTTTTATAAATGTTTAAGCTATTTTTCTAGAAAATATCAAACATATACCTGGACCTCTGGACATACTGGTTACATGTAGCTGATGTACCTGAAATGATTTTTTTTTTCTATATTATGGGAATTTTACCCATATTGTCAAAATTGGGAATTTTAGGTGATTTTTTTTAACTGGATTTTATAGTTGCACCAACAGCTAAGATCATATACATATGATGACTTTCCAGCTTCCATTGGTGGAGAACGACCCCAGGTGCCCCTCCGGGAAATTTTCGTGCATGGATGAGCACCTGGGTAGAACCAAGTTTGCAAGCCAGCTGGATAGCTTCTTCACATAAAGAATCAAAGAGCTCGAACCCACAGCGAGTGACTGGAGTGATTTCAAGACTATCACCCGGCCACTGATCTTTGGCCACACTGATATACCATGCCATAAGACATATGACATGTAAAAATGACTTAAAAACAAACAGTGCCAAATTTTAAAATAATAAAGCATGGCGGATGGTTACCCTCATTATTCCAGAGGCAAAAAAAAAAATCTCACAAATATATGGGAAATCCCTGCTAGTGCTAATATTAAACTAGAAGGCCATGGCCTGCATGTCAAGACCTATATACGCACAGTGGTCGAAATTAGCACAAGCCCGCAAGCCTGAGACTGGTAAAATGCCTGCCGGGCTTGTCCAATATTCAAGAACACAAGCCCGTCGGGCTTGTTGATTTGCCGCTCGTATTGACGAGTGAAATTCGAATCCGGACGAGTGAAAACCATGAATCGGTCGTCTGAGAAGACGAGTAACATTTTAGAAGAAAAAAACAACAAAGAAAATAATGCTTACATAGTTTATTAAGCGATTAAATGCAGTAAATAGTTGCAACTCTGTTTATTCAGCGATACAATGCAATTTAAGTCAACCGGATATTGGGAAATTGACGAATTTCCGTTTTGGGACATTCTAAAATGCGGCTCCCGTTCTAATTTCACGGAGCGCCGAACGTTACGGTATTTGAATGTTATACAAATAACCCAATCACGGGGGGAATCTTTAAGGGTAATAGTCACATAAAAGTCCAGGGCCTTCAGGAAGGGGATTGCAAAAAGTATGCTGTTTTCCTGTATTGGAGTTTAACATTTTGTAATAAATATATAATATTTCACAGGAAAAGGGAAAAAATATATACCATGCCAGAGTAACTGTAATGGCCATGAGCAGACTGTAGTGAACTATGGACTATGAATATAGTCATCTATAATACTGGTCAAAGTTTCATAATTTTCAATGATTTATATAAAGAGAAAACAACACATTATGATGTTTCCCTTTGTTTTATTTATATATAATAGTGTTAAATGATGGTTTCTGACTACTTTGACTTATGAACTTTTACAATGAGAGCAGGACGAGTAAATAAAAATATATTTTGTCACCTGACAGTCATAATATCCTCGAGTTTTGTTTTGAATTGCACTGTTTACGGCATTGTAGAGATTGAAATAAACATTACCATGATCAAACTTGAATAAATGTTACTATTATATTAGGCCCAGTGAGTATACTGGTGTTTTTTCAGTTTTTGACATACTTTTTCCAGGCTTGTTCGTTTTTATACGGGCTTGTTCAAAATCCAAGAACACAAGAAGGGCTTGTGGTTTGAAATCCTAATTTCGATGACTGTGTAACGCATATCGTAGAGGAGATCTAACGTGACCCTTATTTCGCCCAAAGTAGGTCACAGCAGCCCGAAATGCGTATGATGTTAGATTCATATCAAGAACATTCTGGTGGAGTTTGGTGAAAACACTGCATGTAACGAAGTTGATTTAAATAAATGAAAGTTGAACGCACGGAAACAAATACACGGACGACATTGAGATCACTGTCGATATCCGCAATTGGCATGAAAAAACATGCTGGTGGATAGTGGTGAAAAGCCTGCAGAAGAGTGCAAGGTATGTATGTTGTAGACCTGAAGTGACCTACATTTCGTCCGAAGTACAATGTAGGTGAAAGTAATGAAGAAGATATAAATAAACCAAAGTCAAACGGACTGACTAACGAAAGGACACACATGCACTCGTACGACATTGTGATCGCTATGTCGAGATCCGTTAACATGCTCCAATGGGATGCGAGATAACTCGTATCTGAGACAACTCGTACCTAAGATAACTCGTACTGGTTTTGGACATGTTGTACCCGATTTTTGGACAACTCGTACCTCCTTACTTTTTTGTTGGACAGCTCATACCGTGTTTGGATAGCTCATACCGATTTTGGACAATTTGTACCCGCTTTTTGGACAACTCGTACCTACATATAATAATTGTAACAAACACGTAATAAACAGTTAATAAATACGTAATAAACAGTATTTATGTTGTAGTTGTTTCAATTTCATAGTTCCTTTTCCAATATCGGTTGTATTTTTTTTAATTTGCTAAAGGTCAATTTATAAATTAATAATTATTAGCATGTTCATTAAAAGCCGTCAAACATCAACTAACTTGCTTGTATTGTTTATACTAACTTATGAAAATACTTCTCTGAAATAGTCAAACATTATGACGAAAAAGTTTCAGATTTTTCATGTCTAAAGTGGTATTTGTTTTCAATAAAAATCAGTCGGCATTTTCTTTTATCTCTATGAATATTTTCATATTTGTGTACTTGTATAATTGTAATTATATTAATTTATTTTCAAACAACAAGATTTCAAGTAGATTTCAAGTTTGGTTTCCTTCTTTGATAATTATTACAAACATAAGAGACAATAGTTAAAGGGTTTTGTTAATTGAAACTAACAAATGTCAATTGCATGTTAATCGCAGATTTGCATCATATAAATTATTTTCTTTAAAGGTGTGGTCTTTGCTTAAGAGTTGTCCGCGACGGGGTTGTTGAAAGAATTCAATCTCATACACAAGAAACTCCACCATATAAACAGTAAATCCATTTAAGGTGTCCAGATATTGACAAATACATTAACATAAAACACTGATAAATCATTAGGAACGATGAGTTGACCAAACATTGACAAAAAGTTGGTCAGCTCGTACCTATAGTGTTTTCCCTTAACGATGACGGTCGCAGCACATACACAAAACACATAAAACATAAAAAAAATCTGAAACAGAGTAATTTTTCTTAACTGAACATAATTGTCCAGTTAAGAAATATTACTCTGTTTCAGATACACATAAAACATAAAAAAAATCTGAAACAGATTACTCTGTTTCAGATACACATAAAACATAAAAAAAATCTGAAACAGAGTAATTTTTCTTAACTGAACATAATAATTGTTAAGTTAAGAAAAATTACTCTGTTTCAGATCTTTTTTATGTAAGAAAAATTACTCTGTTTCAGATTGTTTTTATGTTTTATGGGTTTTGTGTATGTGCTGCGAATTATCACCTTTTTACTCTGCCAAAGATTTTTGTTTTACTATAGAACCTAAGGATAAAAACCGAGTAATACAAATTTTATCACTTACTGAAAATAAAATAAAATCTCAACATCTCTGTAATGCAAAATTATGAAATGGATACCCAAGACAATTCGTACCCTTTTGAATGCTCTCCCTTTGTTATTCAGATGATGTGATACCATAATTTGTCTACAAACCTAATAAAAGCAATTTGACTTCTCTGTCAGCCTTTTCTCCGTTCATCCGGAGGCCTTTGTCAAAGGCTTTTGATCTTTCTTGTGCCGCCTTGTCATCTGAACTCACCGCACACCCCATGTTTTTGTTATTTTTCTTCAACAACAACAAACAAATTTAAATATTCCACAAACGCAGTCGATTTGTATATATCCCGTGATATGTCAAAACTACAGTGAAGATAATGTATTCAGTGAATTTACGATTTCAAACAATCCCTAGTTTAAATGCATGGTTAAGATCCATAAGGTCTGAAAAACTTCGGTCGCACTCAGCTAGTTTGAACAATCATTACCCGGATGTAAAGGAGAAGATTTCGTCGTGACTTCGCGAGAGGTTACGAGACGTATTTAAGGTGGTTCGCCTTCAATGATACGATGCGAGTTAGTTAAGGATGTGCTGTACTGAACGTATGTAAAGGTGGTAATATATGTGGTCATATGTCCGCAACGTGCGAAAATATGTGCGCAGACATATTCATATGTTTTACCATAAACAATTTTGATAAGGCATCATCAAAATAAACTGACCAATCAGTGACAAGAAATTTGACACACCTCTAGTTCTGGTACAATCTCTCCCAGAGTCCATTACGTTGACCTCTGTCAACGTCTAAGAAAGAAGTAGTCTGCGATCGCATGATAATTTGTCACATGACCATAGCTAAACTATAAACTCTTCAACACCTTGACACCACCAACTATCGACCGTTGATTTGACATCTTTGATCGACATGTAAACAATCGAAAGGAACACGACTTACTATCTATATTTTGATATATAGTATAGGTTAGTACTTTAAATTAAGTAGGTTGTTAAGATCTATGTGATATTGGAAAGTGCAGGTAAGCAAATCGCTGTACTGTTACGCTAAGGGGACGATTTGGTGGTGCCTATTTTAAAGTTTTGACGGCGGAGTGATATGCCAAAGTACAAACCTTTATTCTACCGCAATATAATCCTGAGCATAATTTACTGTATATGTAAAACATTCAAGCCGAACATTGTTTTCTTTGTAATATAAGCATTTCATAGGAAGTTGATTCAGAAAAATATTAGTGTCATCAAGAAATTTTGCATTTCCACCGTTTTTCATCGTTTTCCAAGATTCTTGGTATGACAGAGATGTATGTGTATGCAACACTAGCGGATAAAGAGGGGGGCGCACCCGGCGCGCCCGGGGCGCACCCTAAAGATTCCGGATCATACATGTATGTCTATATTACTGTAGATAAAATATCGAACAATTTCGATGCACGCCCTCAGTATAAAAAATTGTTTCGCTCGCTTTGCTCGCTCGTCGCATAATGGCTAATGAGTGGTTTAATTAACACATTGTTAAATCCTTTTTGTGTTAAACAATTTCGATGCACGCCCTCAGTATAACATTTTGCTCGCTCGACGCATAAGGGCTAATAAGTGGTTTAATTAACACCTTGTTAAATCCTTCTATTTCAAAACGGACTTTTTTACCCTATAAAGGCACTACCGCAACCGTTTTATGAGGCTAGACACGGACCCGAAAATTGACCAAAATCTTACGCCCCCACCCCAACCCCTAAGCTAAAATCCTGGATCCGCCCCTGTGCAAGGAACGACAACTCTGGGTAGAGATTGGTTCTGGTAGGTGATAAACTCGGACACTATGGATAGGTCCCCAGACTTACCTCCAATATAGCTCCAATATACCAACTCCATTAAATCCCTCCACGAGTCAGATCACCATCGCAGCCCCTTATGCCCCCGAGATTGCGGACAACTCAGCCAATATAAGCGCCCCAAATCAACTCCACATCTACGACGATACTCTAGTTACTCCCTCTTAAACTCCCCAAACCATTTCAAACAATCCACCCCAAACCAAAACAATTGTATCCCCCATTCTTTTCCCAATACCACAGCAACTGTTAGTGGTAACAGTCTTTTTAATGTGACACAGAACCCATCGATATTATCTTCTGGGAACAGTTATGGCTGTATCTGGTCGTCAAACCATAGTATTTTGCAAAGGTCTATCCTGGACTTGGCGGAACTTGATGAGACCCCCACCCCTAGTACCCCAATTAGAATTACCCCCATAGTTCAAGACTCCTTATCCCAAACCTCTCCATATAAAAGTAATGTATCAAATAACTCCAATATTATCCAAACTAATATTGATATATTGACCAAGATAACCATCCAACTTATAAATGAAAAGACTAGACCTAGTGGACCATTGCTGGTCTCACATATTCATAGGAAAATCCTGAAGGCAATGAATCCTCCGTCCAATAAGTCCCCAAATTCGGAATTTACCCCCTCCACTACCAACCTCAAATTCAACAATAACCAACCAAATACAAATAGTCCTAAAACCTCGAAGAAAAACAACCTTCTTAAAACTCCCAAAAAAACCTGGTGCCCTTAAAGGGACAAAGACCCCACGAAAGACCATTTCCTCACCAGGTGATAATAAACGTCAAATTCTAATATTAAAAGAACCATTCAAAAGCTGTTAAAATGAATAACTCCGTTAACATAATTTCCTTTAATGGGGGTGGGGGGAGGGGGAGGGGGGGTGGCTAACACATATAAAACACGCCGAAATCAAAATATTTTTAGATCTTAATCCCGAAGTGGATATACAAGAAACTAATTTTAGCCAAAATAATATTAAAGGTATTCCTGGACTCAGGCACGAATTGAAACATTTTAATTAAAAGGATATCACTTGTGGGGGGTTGGCAGTATATTTTTAAAATTACATACATTACGAAGTTATAGATATTGCCAATCCACTTGATAAAGATAATGGTACTACTATCGAAGTTCAATTATTTAAAATATTTTTTAAACACTTTTTTATTGTCCAATATATACTCCAGAAATTGAGATACAAGCTCACTAAAACAAATTACAAATAAAATACAGGAAAATCAAACAAAAAATGTATTAATTACGGGCGACTTTAATGCCCACCATCAGGCATGGGGATCTGATCAATCAAATAAAAAAGGCAAAGATGTATTAACATGGATTGATGATAACAATCTTTTTCTTTTAAATGACGGATCCCATACGCGTTTTTGTAAAAGTACGGGCAGCCTTACCACATCGACCTTTCCTTATGTTTAATTCCACTGTCTTTAACAACCCATTGGTCCGTGCTAAATGACAACTGGGATTCAGACCATTTCCCCCTCTTTATTGCTATCCAGTTGTCATCGGAAAATAATCTCTCATGAATACTATAATCAAGATAGATTTAACTACAATACAGCTGACTGGGACCTATTTAATATCTTATGTCAAAAACTTAAACCAGAAGATCTTGTCTCTGAAGACATTAATTCTTTTAATAATAACATAACTGATGCAATATTAAATATAGTCCATCAAAGTGTCCCAAATGTACAACAATATGCCTAGGAAAAAAATATCCCATGGTGGAATTCTGCATGCAAAGAAGCAGTTAATAAACGGAAGTATATGCTCAACAGACTGAAAAAAGATCCACCAAAGCTAATTTAAAAAAGTTTAAGGAAGCAGAACAAGAATCAAAAACAATTATAGCTCAAGCAAAGAAAAACAATTGGGGGGAATTTATATCTACTTTTTCCATGAAACAAAATAATATCAAAGCATGTTGGGATAAAATTAATAGAATTAGAGGTAAATCATTTTCTGCCATCCCTTTACTAAAGAGGAACGCCCCAAGGTTCAATTATCTCCCCCTTCTTTTTAATGTGTTAATTAATGATCTCCCTGATATTTTAAAAGACTGTGGCATGGAAATTAGCCAGTTTGCTGACGACAGCATTACATGGATTACTGGGAAAAACATAAACTATCTTCAGAAAAAAGCACAAAAAGGGTTAAATTTAATTTTGGAATGGGCAAATAAATGGGGATTTAAGTTATCGCTAAACAAAACTGTTGGCATTATATTTGGTAGTTCCTCTTGTGATACCGTAGATCTATATCTAGCGGATACCAAAATTGTATTTTGTAAAACTGTTACCTTTTTAGGCCTCATTTGGGATCGTCGTTTAAATTTCTCTGCGCATATTTATAATCTTATAGCCAAATGTGAAAAAGACCTTAATTTATTACGTATGCTGCAAGGAACATATTTTGGTTCCGATAGAAAAACACTAATTGTCTTATATAAAACCCTCATTAGATCTCAAATTGATTATTAATCCCATGTGTATTCATGTGCTGCTCCGTCTCTACTTCATAAACTGGATATTATTCAAAATAAGGCATTGAGGATAGCACTAGGGGCGCTAAATAGCATGCCTAAACATTTATTAGAACATGAGGCGGGAGTATTACCACTCCATTTACATAGAGAGGAGCAGTTGCTGCGGCTCTGGGCCTATAGAAATAAATTTCGTAATAAGCCTAAACCTTTCGGCACAGAAACACTAAACTTGACAGAGGAATATAAATTAAATAAGATACCATAGCAGATTTTAATACTAGAGACATGACACCATGGACTCTAGCTTTACCAAAAGTTGATACTTCTCTTTCAAATATTATTAACCAACAGGACAATCAATCCATTATAAAACAAGCTTTTATGGAACATAATGATAACAAGTATAACTATAATGTAAACATTTTTACGGATGGGTCAACGGACCCTGGCACAGGACGCGTGGCATCTGCCTTTGTAATCCCGTCTCAAAACATTAGCAAAATTATTCGAATCTCTGACGATCTATCCATTTTTACTGCCGAGCTGATTGCAATAATTACGTCCATTAAATGGATTTTCAAAAATAAACCTATTAAATCAGTTATTTTCTCCGATTCCCTTTCCAGCCTTACCGCCATTAAAGATAGAAAAGGCAAATCTAGACCGGACCTAATTTCGGATATATTAGCATTACTTAATGACTGTAACATACTGGGTTTATCCATTAATTTAGAATGGTGCCCAGCCCATGTAAATATTTCCGGCAATGAAAAGGCCGACCTAGCTTGTAAAGCTGGATTGGACCATCCTTTTATTGATAAACAGGTAGCATTTGGACCCTCAGAAGTTTATTCCTGTATCCGTAAAACAATTAATGTTAAACTAAATCATTACCTAACTATTCAGACAAATAAATTTAACACTTTAACAAGACTTAGCCGTAACTTTAGAAATCATGACCTGTTTTCGGGCAATAAAATCCTTACCAAAACTATAACCAGACTTAGAATGGGATATAACTTATTACCTGCGAGTCTAGGAAGCCACATCATTAAGGATCTTTCCAAAAACGGTCCTTCCTGCTCGGTCCCATATACCACTGAACACTTTCTTCTTCAATGCAGTCAGTTCAACACAAAACGGGACGAATTAAAATCTATAACTCCAACAAATTTCAAACCTTAATAATTTACTCGATCCCGAAAACAAGACACAAACTATTGGTTTTCAGCGCTCTTGGTGACTATATTAAAGCCACCCACTTCGAAAAGAAAATCTAAATCTTTTATTATCTCAGTTCCCCCATCTTTTAACAATATCCTACAGCATAACCCCCATTGTTTAAAAAAAAAACTACTTATGACATTACTGAACATATCCCATGTTTACCATATCTCCCAATTTCCATATAATACCCAATTTTTAGTGAGTAAATCGGTCTTAATACTTTTGAGGGAGACATGGGATGCGCTTGTAATTTTAGGCTTCCTGGGTGTCCCTCAATTGCTATAAAATACCTTCCTCAATAGGTGATATACCTCCTTCATGTGCATATACGGTAATAAGATCACTCCACTTATATTACTGTGGAAAACATTTCAATAATTGATATAGGTTTTACCATGGAACTGATCCGGTGGACGCGTTGGGGCCATTTTTTAGCCTGATGACAACGCAGGCACAACGGTCCAGGATCAATCACATACTCTCATATATATAATATAATACAACTGCACTGTTGGACGGCCCAGTGGATCAGCTTGTAAGTTTTGTCTGCCGGGCTCGGAAACACTGACATTATTGAACATATCCCATATTTACCATATCTCCCAATTTTCATTTAATACTGAATATTTAGTGAGTAAATCGGTCTGAATACTTTTGAGAGAGACATGGGATGCGCTTGTAATTTTAGGCATCCTAGGTATCCCTCAATTGCTATAAGGACCTTCCTTCATGTACCCATAAGGTAATAAGATCACTCCACTTATATTACTGTGGAAAACCATTCAATAATTGATATAGGTATAACTGGGACTGATTCCGTGGACGCGTTGGGGGCGATTTTTGAGTCTGATGACAACGCAGGCACAACGGTCCAGGATCAATCAAATACTCTCATATATTTAATGTAATAAAACTGCACTGTATACGCATATAGTTAACGTCATCATTTTGTTTTCTCTTCTTCAATACACCCATCTTTTAAACATATCTTGCAGCATAACCCACATTGTATGAAATGTATAAACTACCCATGACAATATCATATCCCATATTTACTATACACCTCCTCAATAGAAGATATACTTCCTTCATGTACCTATAATATCATTTAACTATCTTTGGAAGGAAATAATCCACCTATGCTTTCAAAATATCTAAAGCCTGCTCTAACCATGTTTGGCGGTGCTTGAGCACCGTCAGAGGTATAATGGGGTTTTGCAATGGAATCCTAGGAATGTGACAAAACCTAACAGCACAATGCAATACTATGCAACACTACGCTAGAAGAAGTAGTCTCTCATGCATGCCTTTAATAAATTCGATATTATGTGATCACTGACAGAAAATGATGATGTGTGTTCGCTTACTGTGTAATTTACAAATAGTGTCCTTGTGTGTTCGCTTTAACAAATATTCTCCTAAGTAAATCCTTAGATTGTTTATGTATTAATACGCGCTTCTCCGAGATTTTGATTATGACGCATTTGACAGACGATCAGTCGGTGTTTGTAAACAAAAGGCCGCTTAATCATTTGATGCCCTAAATAAGAAACAATGTTCAGAATAAAGGCAATTTATTATTTATTTAGGTCATACATACCTATTTTATCAAAATTTCACTAAGTCAACTTTTTATCATCTGTTTAAAAAGTTAAAAATCGAGTTAAAGGGAGTATATCAGGCTTTTCATGGGGGTCTAAGTGTCCGACTTAAAATTGATAAATATTAACATTTTCTATTCTACATGGCCAAAACATAATGAATGAGCCTAAAAATGATCTTTTTTGCAAAGAAATTGATTCAGCACAGTAATATGTGCTATCCTAGGTGACACACCATGGTTAATTTCAGCATTTTACGTCTGATTCCGTCCTAGCTATATGGTGTATTTAAAGTTTAGACATTAACAACATGGTTCTAACAGCATATTTTGATTTATATAAGTGTTTTATCATGAAATGGAACATTTTTATAATTTAAGATGTTTCTAGAAAAACCCTGATGTACCCCCTTTAAAATCGTGCTACACGCAGAGGGTCTGTGTTTATTGAAAATGTATCATGTTACTAAAAATAGAACAGTCAGCTTGCTTAGAAAGCAATCTACGGAAGCTAATGCGGGCCATATGAGTTAGCTAAAATATGTTTAAATACGGATTGAATTGAATTGGGTTGTAAGGCGCACCAACACATGAAAGGTTATATGGCGCCTAACAGGCATGGACATGCCAGGCTTATCCTCCATGTACATCGAGATAAAATATGGAAAATGGGCCTAGAACCTTCTCACCCTGAACTGCAGAGTTGCTGCAAATTCTATCGTAGAAACTCCATTTACGCTGGAGCCACGTTTATTGTTTTTCTGCCACTGCTCTTTTGATGTGAGCGAGATGGCACCTGAAACAATGCCGGGATCATGATGAAGACCTTTAATGAACAACAAATGATAAAATGAACATGAAATACGAAATTGGTAAGGAATATCAATAATCTGAAACATCACTGAATGTAAAAAACAAATCATGGAAGTTATATTTACAGTACTTCCATTTCCCATCCATTCCAACACTTACAAAAGCACCGCCCATCAGTGCCTTCAGCACTTTGATTATATCTATGTTGTAATTATGGGAAAAAGAGTGAGTGGATGTCACATATGTTAACAGTACACTTAAACAGAGAATACCCCAATGCGCACATTAATATCTCCGACAAAAACTTAGTTGTATATACACATTTTAATACTTTATCTACAGGCAGTCATTCGTTATTAGGGCAGGCTTCTGTACCACTGTATCACATAATATCTATGTATATCTTTGATCATTGCCCTTCCCAGTGTGGCCTTCACGTGTCTCTGTGTGGACAGACGAAGGTCTCTAGACGGTATTAAGATAATTCGGATGCTGAGGAACCGAACCGCGTATTTTTATCATTTTTTATAACCTTTTATATTCAATATATTTTAAACATTTCAGTAAATTAAACAAGGGAGCAATGATCAGACAAAATATGGATAATGTACATATATAAATAAAAAAAAATAGAACATTTTTAACTAACTGGGGACTGTTTTGATAGTTCACACACCTCGAGCTGGTACCCTTTTTCGATGGCCTGGCTATTTGATGTAAATTATTAAAAAAAAACTTTCGTGAACCCCATACTCTTCCTTGGGCATAATGTATAGGGACTGGAGGCGATCTTAAAGTATTTTTTTGTAATTAAGAATAAGAAAACGGTATATATGTCTGAAAACATCATAATTGGGACTGTCCGAGTCAAGCAAGCACTCTCTGAAAAAATCATACATTTGCAAGAACTGTGTATTTAAAAATAACGAGCTGATCAGCTAGTTATTCTATTTTTAATTTTCCCGCTGAAAATAATCGAATTCCGGAAGATATATTTGGCACATGCGCAGTGAGACAACAACAACATGGGTAAGCGTGGACCTGCACCCAGTCAGTAAATCGGCGAAAAAACGCAAAAACAGAGATCACAAACGGGAATTGAAGTTACGATCCAAAGATGTAGGTGACCTGGCACCTGCATGGGATGCACTGAAAGAAGAATGCGACCTAGTGACCGATAGAGACGTCGCTGAACTACTGCTTAGCTGGTAATTATATTTGTGAGGGGTCATCTCAACTTTAAAGTGTTTCCTACCTGTCTGTTTCCAGCATCCCCCGGGATCTTGTCAGGATATGAGTTAAGGCACTATTTATCAGTCCTGTCGTCTCGTCAGTATGGCTTCCTACTCGCAGAGCGCGCTCACATGTCTGCGGGCGGTCACATGGTGTCATTTGGCGGGAATCAGCTGGTTCCCCACAAGTCCAGGAACCCGACCGCAAGGTCATATAGGCCCCCCATCGACAGTCACTACACTCCCCCCCCCCCCACACTTTATAATAATGGTCCTTCTGCCTGGGGGGACCCCTCACTCCACTCCTGAACCCAGAGTGTCACTGGTGAGCGCTAACTTCCCTTTTCGGGCGTTTAGCCCCAACTGTCATGGGCCTCTCCTGGACTTGGATACTACCACATACTGTAAACCTCCCACCAAAGCTATGACCAAGGGGAGCCTCCCCCCAACATAGCCTGTAAGTGAACCTTTGACCCGCGTGGCCGCTGAGGCGCCATTAATAATAAAAAGAACATCCCTATATAAAATAATAATAACATACCGTCAATGATTCCCCTCTACAGATGATCCTGGTGACCAAACTTTAAGATTAATCCTAATAGCCCCTGTTGACCATACCTTAATCCCTACCCGCACTATTTCCCATTAACCCTATGACCAAACCGTAACTGGTTTATGAGCTTTATTTGATAATGGTCCCTAGCAATATATATTAACCCCGGGTAACTATCCTTAACCATACAAATTAATCTAACACTTCTTGTTTAGTATGAAGGTAGGGAGGCAATGCCTCTAACCATGCCTCCCCTTATTCACTATTCGATAGGGGTGTGAAATCACTCTACTGGGTAGCAACTCTATAACAACACCCCCTCTAACTACCCGGGGAAAAGACGGGTCCTGCCACAGGCGCATGTCCTGGCTGGGCCCTGAACTATCCCCATTTTTCCAACTAGCCTCGGCGACTTGAAGTTGATCCGCCTCCCGCGCCATGGTCAACAGCCAACGGGAGTTACCCAATTGGCGGGCCAACCGTACCTGCCTTAGCAGGGCTTCCTCCTGCTCTCTGTACCCTGGACAAGGCAGTACCTGCCCTTGATTCCCTAGACAAGACGAGCAGGGGGTAGGTGGCCGTCGCCACTTCCCTCTTGCACAGTCTAGCATCCTGGTGACGCCTGGACGGAGCACCCGCTCTCAAAATCCCAGGCCACTTCAGGACAGATCACCCCACCTCTTGGTGACTGGCCCCCTCCCGGATCCCAGGGCACGTTAAAGAACCATAGGAATCTGTTCGATAATAAGAGTAGGGCAGGTTCCCGGATTCCTATGTATCCTTCCCCTCTCTCTGGGCGGCTCTAAATAACCTATACTGTGTTGATGAGCCGTTAAACTACATTCAATTCAATTCCAAGACATTGCATCCGCAGTCCCGCGTTTCTTGCCACACACTGCCCCTGGGGTTCACTAACCTCAACAACCAAGTCAAACTCTTCTGGTCCATTCTGACCACATACGGTCGTCCTAGAAGGTAGTACCGATACTGCCAGGCCAATAGCCCCCTGGCCAGTACCCAGTCCCAGGACTTGACCATCAATTATCAATGCACCCTCACCCACATTAATATTGGTTGCTCCCAGGTGAAATAACGTATCGCAGCCCAGTAACATATCTTCCGCAATAGGAGCTACATACACAGTCTCCTTATACAGCTTCTCGCCCATCTTTAAAGTTAGCGGACCTATTAGAAGCCCGTGCATTGACAACTCCTGACCTGGTGTCAGGAGTTTAACATCCTTAATAAATTTGGGAGGTACCTCCATAGACCAATAAAGCCTATCTGCCATAATGGTAACCTCCGCCCCTGTGTCCACCACCGCATCCACTTTATGTCCGTCTACCTGGACCTAAACAATTGACTGGGATGTAGAACCCAATTGGCACACCTTAACCGCCTCCCCTCCATCCGTACCCTGGCCTTCTACTTCCGGCCCCTCTGGACTACTGGTCCCCTGAGTTCCCACCGGTAAATCCCTTGCCGCGGATTGAGATGAAATACTGGTGTTCCGCCCCAGATTCGCTGGAGCACCCTCGCCCTCCCCTTTGGGTACTCCACTTCCCACATTCCCCGCCCTCTCGGGAAAACATAAACTATCCTGAATTGGTGGTGACACACCTACGAGCGCCAACCCCTCTTCCGGCTGCACGCCCCTGATTTTAGTGGGCTGGCTCCCCATGGGAGCCCCTCGACCCCCTACTACTGGGTCGCCCAACACCGCTGGTTTAGCTCTGACAGACTCGCAACTGGATTTTGTGCAAACCAATCTGCCACTCACTTACTCATATCGGCCCTGCGGCTGTGTATTTGCTGTGCCAGTACAGCCGCCTTTACTTCTGGCGCTACAAGTGGTGGAGCAGTGTGGCAACCTGCCTCCCGCTCCTTTACTTCCGGCGCTACGAGTGGTGGAGCAGTGTGGCAACCTGCCTCCAGCTCCCTTACTTCCGGCGCTACGAGTGGTGGAGCAGTGTGGCAACCTGCCTCCCGCTCCCTTACTTCCGGCGCTACGAGTGGTGTGGCAACCTGCCTCCCGCTCCCCCACATGATCATAATTCAGTGGTCGTGCCTTAATAGGCTCGGCCCCTCGACTAGTTAGCGCCTTCCCCGCCTGGAAATCACTTGCAACGGATGGAGATGCGATCAACCCCAGATCCCTTGGATCCACCCTGCCCATATGTTCAGGTATTTCTACTCCCTCGTTCTCCGCCCTCTCGGGAAAACTTATTTTACCCTGATTTATTGATGACACAACCCCTAGCGCCAGCCTCGTCTCTGGCTGCACGCTGGTTACTACCACTAACTGGCTCCCCGTCTGAGCCCCTTGACCCTCTACTAATAGGTCAACCAACACAATTTCATCCCGGCAGATCTGCACCTGCCGGACCCCCACTAAACCATTTAATTCAGGCATTCCCGGCAATTCTGTGGACCGGCGAGCACTCTTTTGACTCTCTAACTGGTCACAATTTAATGGCTTCGCCCCTAATGACACTGCATCTCTACTGGTCAGTGTCTTCCTTGTCTGGCCTATTCGTCCCCGGATCGAGGTTCGGCCCACGCCCTCGACCCTGTCCCGTTTCTCAACATGCTCCCTGTGTGGACACTCCCGCCTGAAATGCCCAGCCTCCCCGCACCCAAAACATGCCAATCTCGGTGATTGCCTCTGATATGGGGGTGGGCTTTCAGATTGCCACTGGGGTGAGGTCCATTGTCCCTTGTCTGTCTGCTGGCCCCCACTAAGCGAGTCAAACTTCATCGACAAAGTTTCGAACTTTTGTTGTAATTTAGCGAGAACGTCATCTACCCTACTGGCCTCCAGGGGTTTGTGCTCCTGGACCGCCCAAACAACCACAGGGTCATCCTTATCATACTCCAGCTCCCGCTTGGGTTCTTGACGGGCCTTCCCATACACAGCCTGAGTCATGTGTTGGTGCCATCTCACCCTATCTATAGCGGTTTCAATGCGGTCCGGCTGCTCGAGACCGACCCTATGGCCAGCTTCACGGTCTTCCAGTCCCTGACAGAACCGTACCACCGCCTGTTGGGTCGAGTAAGTAATTGGCAGACCCACAAATGCCTTGTTTGCCAATGTTAACACCCTGTCAGCCCAGTCTTCCAATGACTCGTCTGGGTCCTGCACAGCCTGTTGTAATCTGGCTTGTGCAGTAGCCGGAAGTTCTTTGGAACCGAACCTGCTTTCTAGCTGTGCTAGCACTTGCCGGTACGACATAGATCTGCCGACATTCCGTTCCCTAATAAGAGCACAATACTCTGCAGCCTTGCCCGTCAAAGACCAACACAGACAATCTAGGCATTGGGCTTTGGACCACCCCTTCATGCTAGCATAACTGGTGAAACGCTGTTTGAACACCAGCCATTGTGTCTTTCCATCATACATGAGGGCCTTGGGTAGGGACTTGATGGGGTCCCATTCCCCAGATCCGCCATGTTTATAAGCAGAAGACATTCCCCGCTTGTATACCAGGTGCTTCCGGTCAACCCCAGACAAACTATCGTCCGTGCTCGAGTCGCTTCGCGATGGGGAGCGACGCTTCTTGCCACTTCGTGATGGTGAACGTCCCGTCCTACCACCCCGCGATGGAAAGCGTGCTGCTCTACCACTCTTTTTACCCCTAGCTTTCTCATCTTCGGAGCTCTCATCGTCATCGTCCCCACCTGATGATTGGGAGGATGGGAGAGAGGCATACTGCATGTGTCTCGCCTTTTTAGAAGCCTTTAGGACCGCTCCTGCACTTTTTGTGGGCATGCTTTTAGTGATGGCAACCCCTGTTGCTACTACCGGACTGGACTCGACCGTTGCCACAACCCTCTCCACATTGGTAGCTGATTGGGCCGGGTGCCCCGCTTCTACCTTCAAACCCACAAGGCCGCCCATCACTTTAAGCATATCTTTTATTTGCTCCAAAACCATGAGACTGAGGGTCCCTATTTGCCCCGTAGCCCCAAACATTGAAGGCTTAATATCCGATTCAAAGGCGGAATATCTGAGGGAGGGCTCTGGGGTTGAGTGCACATTGGGGGCATCTGCACATGGTGACAACCGCCACTGGGACGGGCTCTCCATGTGTGGTGTCTACCCTTGGGAGCTACCTGTCCCTGTGTTCCCAAATGCACCCACTACATCCTCCCCCCTCTCTATTTTCTGGTGATCGACCCCACCCAGACCTGTATGAAATTCTGTTCCTAGTGCTGGGGGCATGCATGGCTTTGGTGTGAAATCTAACATGTGCTGCACTCCCAGCCCCAAATTATCCGTGAGTGCCTCCCACATTCCCAGGATGAGGTTGCCATGTGCCCTCCGTACTGCCATAATGACCGATGCCAACTTTGAACCCATCCCTGGAATGTGCAGTAGATCCCCCGCGAATGCATTATTGACCAAGATCCGCGCCTGAAAGCCGTCAGGTCTGCACTCCATAATTTTATCAATTTAAATTAATCAAAGTAAATAACACTAACTGTAAACATAAATAAATCACCAGTCAAGGTACACTGCCAACAAGATCAACAACGGAATCCTTCCCTGGATCAATGTTTACATCGGAACATTCGCGCATGCGCAATGTCGCCTTGGCACCCCACTGAAAAATAGCTTATTTAACCCTCCCGGGAAAAAAAAACGAAAACAACAGGCAGAAACACTTGGTTTTAAATGTAGGTGCGACCGAATGCCGCCGAAGATTTCGCCGAAAACTGTCGTCCCGACGAGATTTTCAATCTCATGCACCCCACCCACCTGTGCCTGTGGTGCGCCGCCGGGACGATAAATTCCCACTCGAATTATCCTCCCAGGCGCATCCCCCGGGATCTTGTCAGGATATGAGTTAAAGCACTATTTATCAGTCCTGTCGTAAGTCAGTGTCTCGTCAGTATGGCTTCCTACTCGCAGAGCGCGCTCACATGTCTGCGGGCGGTCACATGGTGTCATTTGGCGGGAATCAGCTGGTTCCCCGCAAGACCAGGAACCCGACCGCAAGGTCATATGGACCTAGACCACCATTATTTTTACATAGGGTTGTTAATAAATACCTAACCGAAAATATCCAATCCTAGATATGCTGGCCATGTAACACACAATGTAGTATCAGTCATGCCCAGTGCAACACAAAAATGGGCCTTAGATGATTCGCTGACCTGCTTGTTTTCCCAAAATATTTTCCAAACTGGAAGTAAACGCCTTCTTTTTGGATTCTGAGGTCAAAATGACCATAGTACACTTGAAACTGTGCTTCACAAAAAGTGGTGCAGCATGTCCAGCTTACCTTCAATTTTCATGCGGTTTTCGCTAGAAGCAAGTTAAATGTTTCAGAAATAAAGGAAAACACTCAATACATACCAGCCCTGTGTCTTTCACCTCTCCTATGCTTCACAGTAACTTACTCAATAGTTTCCCTGAGGGAACTTTTGCGTTCCACCAGATTGGGCCCATGGTACTTGGTCTAGCTCCATATAGGCCCCCCATCGACAGTC
Source organism: Cyrtodaria siliqua (assembly GCA_037043455.1). Classification (NCBI taxonomy): domain Eukaryota; kingdom Metazoa; phylum Mollusca; class Bivalvia; order Adapedonta; family Hiatellidae; genus Cyrtodaria; species Cyrtodaria siliqua. The sequence continues at coordinate 58,710 of JAWPHD010006274.1, read as the reverse complement.
ACTATAACTTCAAGTAAACGTGAGGTTGCGGTAATATGTTATCGTTATTCGTTATTTCTTGCATTCAGTTAATTTATTTGTATATACTAGAGCAATATCAGGCCTATAGAACAACATGAACGCTATGTGATAGAAGCAGCACATATATATTACATTTTAGATGCGAATCTGACTGTAGACGTCGTGTCACCCGACCATATATGAATCGGCACTTAAATGCAAGAACGGTGCCAGACACTTGAAACAATATATGCAAATGGGGTTGTATTTAGATTTTTTTGCACAATTATCCATCAGTTATTATTACATACAAAAAAAATACTACTGTAGTACGCACTGTGCATAGAGGTAGCAACACACTTGTTTAGATATATGTGTGGTGTCAATTAAAAAAAAGAATACAATTTATTAAAACGGCAATAAAATATCCATGGACAGGGTAATGGAGTAACGCCCTCTTGTTCGGCGTGAAGAGGTGTATACCACCGCCCCTCCCCTCAACACAAAATGAAGGACCCACCCATGAAGAGTGTATATAAATCTACTATAAATGTTTACCCGTATACTTGTTTAAACCAATTATTAAACAAACTTTTTATTTAACCTGAAAAAATCTCATCTTAATTACAAACTATAAGTAATAAATACGTTGCCGAAACGTCTAGGACTGAACGCCTGAAAAGCCAACTGTTTTATGTGTTGAAATGTGTATCTGCCGAACAGGTCAGGTGGCAAAACGTCCTGCTTCTACAGTGGCGGGATTTAAGGTTAGCTGCGTAACTTTTCAGAAAATGCAAAAATATGTGAGGGCCTGGGGTACAGATTTTTTTTTTGAAGTGTGCAGCACGTTTTACTTTTTGTAAGGGACATACAGGTTATTAATGTTATGAGGTGCAGTTATGAATACATTTAAAGGGTGCATACCGGAAGTCCTATTCTTCGACAAAAACGCCCACCCTGTTCAACCCCACTATCCCCTCTCCCACCCAAAATAATACGGAGGTACAGCATATTTTATGGGAATTGCTGGCTATTTCCCCCTCCCCTCCTTTGTTGATTATGGAGATCTGAGACTTAACAGTTTGTCCTCGTGTCAGTCTGTTTCATTTACACCGATTTGAGTTTTTATACCGATAGTTGTTGAAAACAAAAATTACCCCCTTAATTTTTGATTTTATATGCATGTATTTTTTTTGTTCCAGTTATGAAAGAACACGGAAAACTGCAGGAAGTGAGCAGCTTCCGTCTACATCCACTCCTGCACCTGGTCCATCTGCAAAGTTGGGTGCTGAATTATCAGAAATATCTTCTGTTGAGAGGTTTGTTTGCTCCTACTACCATCCACACATATATAATCTGTATTATATTTCACACCAGGTGTTTGCAACCATCCCCCTTATATAATAAATCTGTATTATATTTCACACCAGGTGTTTGCAAATATCAGCTCAGCAAGTCTAATATATACAACAGCATTCTTATAACCAGTATAATCATGCAATGGATCATATAATTATATCAGTTAATGATTCCAGTATAAGATATACCCATGTAACATTTATGCTTAGTTCAGTTTGATGTCATAATTCTATTAGTTAAATACACTGAATTCAAGTAGAGTTTATGGGAATATTTTAACCTGTCTGATTTCATTTCACACCGAGCCAAACTGATTTATCCCCATTTTCATTGATACAGAAACACTTACAGTAAGTATCGAATTATTTCAAAACAATTGTTCTGTTGAACACGACTGTTCTTGCCATTTAATATTACTCATTCTGTCCATTTGTTCTTATTTATCTATATTCTGTGTACACCTAACCTTGATGGGATTGACTTTATGTGCACAACTACTGTCATTTCTCAACTGATTGACTACGTGGACACTACTCTGTCATGAAACATTGCTAACTGTAACTGCATTTAAGACCACATGATATTTACATGACATGTGTATGACAAGCCGGGTCCCCACTGTGATTTGAAAAGGTATGAAAGCAGTGTTTTGTGCTTCTCCCCCACCACCACCCCACAAAAAAAAAAAACCTAGATCAAACTAAAAACAATATACAACAAGTGTGATTTGTTTGGAGTATATAAAAGAAAATTGTGTCAGTAGTTCTCTTGTTTTTTTTGTATAGAATCACAGTGCCAGAGAAATCAAAGAGGCAACTTGGAGAAAGAGAAAGAAGAAGCACTCTACGGTATGTAGTATATATACACATTGAATTATGTTTTAATTTGTTCTTGTCTACTGGCCATCAACCGAAATGGCTGAAGTCATAGTAATATGTCTGTCTCTCCTTCTGTCTTTTTAACTTTTTCTTTTTAACATGATAGCACCCATATTCGTAGTATAACCATACTATCTCGGACGAATTTTTGAACCGGCCAAGTCTGACTGAAAATAACTGAGTTATGGTCGTTGAATTATCACATGGCATTGTTAACACGATAGCTCCTTTCATTTTTTTATTCAATCTTTATCGAAGTTTGACAGACAATAAATATATATGAAATCTTGGACAAGCTCTAAACGAGCCAGATCCGACCATTATTAGCTGAGTTGTGTGCCCTTGAATTGCCAAACTTGCTTAATTTGGTATTGTTACATGATCGCATCTGCATTATTATCAGGGTTCTCCAAGTCTAGAAGTTATAGGGTGGCAGTGCAAATCCGTTATTTTGTGGAGTTTTACGTCATTTTGACAGCGACACCTGGATGTTGGAGGACAGTACTCCCCTATATGGTTCGATCAATATCGATTGAGGCGCTTGCTTTATTGTTGAAGACTGATGACAAGCGTCTGCGTGATATACTAATATCTGAATATATTACTGAATGTTACCATAGAGTACCAAATCAATCTAGATTCAGGTTACGTTATGATGTTTGTTGCGTCAATTCATACAGTTGCATAGGCCCGTTTTCGTCCAGATGAATTTCTGGTAAAAGCCCTGTGTTTTCTACATCAAGTTTGCTAAATTTATTCGGTTTTACTATATTTCATTTTTTTTTTAAGTAGCACTTGATGATTTTTACGTGGCAGCGCTTGTTTTGCATGGATGTATGTGTTGATAGCGTGGCGGCCTGCAGTCGTATAAGTGCTCGTGGAGTATCCTGATTATATGTTATAATTATAATATGTGGAAAACCTTTTAATTATAGCATAAACTTCAATGATGTGGCAAGTGATGATGATGCTGGAGCTATGTTAGATGAAAATGACCCTTCTTATGCGTGTCTTTTCTGTCTGATACTCAACACACAAGACAACTCAAGTAAAACCTAAAATATTAAATGTGAATTCCTGAATCTAAACTTTGTTAAAGGCAAACTTGTGAAATTCATGAGGAATTTGCTCGTGTATTTTTAGCTCAACTGAGCTGAAGGCTCGAGTGTATTATTTAGTATCGAAATTGGCAAGAGTCTCTGGTTTGAGTCATGCTGAGGCTAACATTTAATTCTGTACATATATATATATATATATATATATAAACAATTTGGTGTCAAATATTAACGGAAAACTTACTGCAAAAACTCGAGTTTGTGTCGTGCCGATACAAAAACTAACATTACCTTTATTTATGCATACTTTTATATTCTTTCACCAAACTTAAAAAATATCTAATCATTGCCAGTCAGTCTAGCAGCAAACATCAATTTTACACTGAAAACTTAAAACAACCATTTACATTTCTAGAAGCATTTAATTTTAATTATGAAAGGTGATCTTGCTGTCTACTGCTTGTTTGGTGCATTGTCTTTATGTATAACCCTTTTTGTAGGGAGCCTAGCCCCAATAATCTAGCCCCATTACAAGATTTAGAATCATCTGTACACCAGATGGAGGACATTGATGAAGTTGAGGCTGTACAAGAGACGTCAAGCAAGAAGGGGAGTGGGTTGCAGCTTTTAAAAAGGGTGGATGTGGCAGCTGTTGCTGAAGTCAGAATGATTGTAGACCGGTCTTGTCTTATGACACTAGCAGCATTCATACCCCCCAAAGTGTGCTCCAGGAAAAACTGTACAAAGGATGTAACCATAAAAGAGCGTACCTCTGGCTCAGGAATATTTCTGACTTGGGTAAGCAGAAAAACCATAATAAAATACCCTGAACATGCTGTCGGGTAAAGATAACACCAACATGTTTTCTGTAAACCAGTCTTGAGATATATGTGACCAGCCGTGTTCAATGTTGCTGTCAGATTAAAACAAAATATTAATGGTTGTTTTATGCCTTCAACATTGAGGTAGATTTGTTTTACCCAAACATATGGATTGGAACGTGTTTTTTTCTGTCGTCCCTCGGTGCACACCGATTCTTGTGTTGTGTTTATTGATGGTGAGTGTTATGTTGTATGTGTTTATTGATAGTGAGTGTTATGTTGTATGTGTTTATTGATGATGAGTGTTGTGTTGTATGTGTTTATTGATGGTGATTGCTGTGTTGTTCGTGTTTATTGATGGTGAGTGTTGAGTTGTATGTGTTATTGATGGTGAGTGTTGTGTTGTATGTGTTTTTGATGGTGAGTGTTGTGTTGCATGTGTTATTGATGGTGAGTGTTGTGTTGCATGTGTTATTGATGGTGAGTGTTGTGTTGCATGTGTTATTGATGGTGAGTGTTGTGTTGTATGTGTTTTTGATGGTGAGTGTTGTGTTGCATGTGTTATTGATGGTGAGTGTTGTGTTGCATGTGTTATTGATGGTGAGTGTTATGTTGTACGTGTTTAGTGATGGTGAGTGTTGTGTTGTATGTGTTTATTGATGGTGTTTGCTGTGTTGTTCGTGTTTATTGATGGTGAGTGTTGAGTTGTATGTGTAATTGATGGTGAGTGTTGTGTTGTATGTGTTTTTGATGGTGAGTGTTGTGTTGCATGTGTTATTGATGGTGAGTGTTGTGTTGCATGTGTTATTGATCGTGAGTGTTGTGTTGCATGTGTTATTGATGGTGAGTGTTGTGTTGCATGTGTTATTGATAGTGAGTGTTGTGTTGCATGTGTTATTGATGGTGAGTGTTGTGTTGCATGTGTTATTGATTGTGAGTGTTGTGTTGTATGTGTTTATTGATGGTGATTGTTGTGTTGTTCGTGTTTATTGATTGTGAGTGTTGAGTTGTATGTGTTTATTGATGAGTGTTGTGTTGTATGTGTTATTGATGGTGAGTGTTGTGTTGCATGTGTTTTTGATGGTGAGTGTTGTGTTGCATGTGTTATTGATGGTGAGTGTTGTGTTGCATGTGTTATTGATGGTGAGTGTTTTTTTGTATGTGTTATTGATGGTGAGTGTTGTGTTGCATGTGTTTTTGATGGTGAGTGTTGTGTTGCATGTGTTATTGATGGTGAGTGTTGTGTTGCATGTGTTATTGATGGTGAGTGTTGTGTTGTATGTGTTATTGATGGTGAGTGCTGTGTTGCATGTGTTGAAGTTGAGTGTTGTGTTGTATGTGTTAGTGATGGTGAGTGTTATATTGTATGTATTTATTGATGGTGAGTGCTGTGTTATATGTGTTTATTGATGAGTGTTGTGTTGCATGTGTTTTTGATGGTGAGTGTTGTGTTACATTTGTTATTGATGGTGAGTGTTTAATGATGGTGAGTGTTATGTTGTATGTGTTTATTGATAATGAGTGTTGTGTTGCATGTGTTTAGTGATGGTGAGTGTTATGTTGTATGTGTTTATTGATAATGAGTGTTGTGTTGCATGTGTTTAGTGATGGTGAGTGTTGTGTTGCATGTGTTACTGATGGTGAGTGTTGTGTTGCATGTGTTTTTGATGGTGAGTGTTGTGTTGCATGTGTTATTGATGGTGAGTGTTATGTTGTACGTGTTTAGTGATGGTGAGTGTTGTGTTGCATGTGTTATTGATGGTGAGTGTTGTGTTGCATGTGTTATTGATGGTGAGTGTTATGTTGTACGTGTTTAGTGATGGTGAGTGTTGAGTTGTATGTGTTTATTGATGAGTGTTGTGTTGTATGTGTTATTGACAGTGTGTGTTATATTGTATGTATTTATTGATGGTGAGTGCTGTGTTATTTCGTTATTGATGGTGAGTGTTGTGTTGCATGTGTTATTGATGGTGAGTTTTGTGTTGCATGTGTTATTGATGGTGAGTGTTGTGTTATTGATGGTGAGTGATGTGTTGCATGTGTTTAGTGATGGTGAGTGTTGTGTTGTATGTGTTATTTATGGTGAGTGTTGTGTTGCATGAGTTATTGATGGTGAGTGATGTGTTGTATGTGTTATTGATGGTGAGTGTTGTGTTGTATGTGTTATTGATGGTGAGTGATGTGTTGCATGTGTTTAGTGATGGTGAGTGTTGTATGTGTTATTGATGGTGGTTGTTGTGTTGCATGAGTTATTGATGGTGAGTGTTGTGTTGTATGTGTTATTGATGGTGAGTGTTGTGTTGCATGTGTTTAGTGATGGTGAGTGTTGTGTTGTATGTGTTATTGATGATGAGCGTTGTGTTGCATGAGTTATTGATGGTAAGTGTTGTGTTGTATGTGTTATTGATGGTGAGTGTTGTGTTGTATGTGTTATTGATGGTGAGTATTGTGTTGCATGTGTTATTGATGGTGAGTGTTGTGTTGTATGTGTTATTGATGGTAAGTCTTGTGTTGCATGTGTTATTGATGGTGAGTGTTGTGTTGCATGTGTTATTGATGGTGAGTGTTGTGTTGTATGTGTTATTGATGGTGAGTGCTGTGTTGCATGTGTTGAAGTTAAGTGTTGTGTTGTATGTGTTAGTGATGGTGAGTGTTATATTGTATGTATTTATTGATGGTGAGTGCTGTGTTATATGTGTTTATTGATGAGTGTTGTTTTGCATGTATTATTGATTGTGTGTGTTGTGTTGCATGTGTTATTGATGGTGAGTGTTGTGTTGCATGTGTTATTGGTGGTGAATATTGTGTTGTATGTGTTATTGATGGTGAGTGTTGTGTTGCATGTGTTATTGATGGTGAGTGTTGTGTTGTATGTGTTTATTGATGGTGAGTGTTGTGTTGCAAGTTTTGATTGACCAGAACTTTATAAATGATATTTGAATGAGATTAAAGAAAGTATCTGACATGAAAAAAAATGATTTCCAAGTTTGCGACGACAAACACACTGTTTACTCCTGGTGTTCACAGTCCATCTTACCGAACGGCCATTTCACCGGAAACTTTCTGATATGCACTAGTGTCACCATGTTGGGAAACAACTTCACAAAGGTAGCCCTCTTCAGTCGATTCCTAAACATGGGTTTTCCTGACAGGGCGACATTCACCAGAGTGCAGACCAAATACACAGTGCCAGTGGTACAGACCTATTTCAGACATGCAGAGACAGACACTATCTTCAAAGAGGGGCCAAGAAATTGTTGTTGCAGGTACTCCACTTGATTCAAACTTGTGTGTTTAAACCTACTTTTCTATCCAATCAGATGGAATAGATTTTCAAATTGTGTACAAATTATTTCATTAAACAGATTATGTCTTACTAATTTATTGTCTCGCCTTTTCGAAGTAAAAAAGAGACATCGGTGTTGCTTTTCCGGTGGCGGTGGCGGCGGCGTCAACATTAAAGTTTTGCGTTTAGGTCATTTTCTCACAAACTGTATGCACTAGACCTTTCAAACTTTGCTTATAGTAATATCGTGGGTGGTACATCGCAACGTGACAAAGCAAATGTGGAAGTGACCTTGACCCTCCAAGCAAAGGGCAGATAACTTACTAATTTTTAGGTTCACGTTTTGCGTTTAGGTCATTTTCTCACAAACTGTATGCACTAGACCTTTCAAACTTTGCTTATAGTTGTATCATGGGTGGTACATCGCAACGTGACAAAGCAAATGTGGAAGTGACCTTGACCCTCCAAGCAAAGGGCAAATAACTTACTAATTTTTGGGGTTCAAGTTTTGCGTTTAGGTCATTTTCTCATAAACTGTATGCACTTGACCTTTCAAACTTTGCTTATAGTTGTATCATTGGTGGTACATCGCAACGTGACAAAGCAAATGTGGAAGTGACCTTGACCCTCCAAGCAAAGGGCAGATAACTTAAATTGTTATAGTTACATCTCCTTCTCATGAACTATAATTCATAATAATGCACTAGATGTTTTAAACCTACCTTATAGCTTAATCTTCGGAAGAAAACATATTCTATTTTGACATAGTTGTGTCTTGGGTAGTGCATCTTTTTGGATGCATGGATTTCATCTATGACCTTGACCTACTTTTTGGAGCTGATGATTTTTAGCTCTACTGTCCAAGGGCCTCATTTTTCATCCAATCTTTACCAAACTTTAACAGATTGTTAATATCAATGAAAGCTCGGACAAGTTCGAAAACCAGCCAGACCAGTAACAGCGGAGTTATGGCCCTTGATTTAGTTAAAAATGCTATATTTTGCCTCGTTAATACGATATAGGGCTTTCATTTTTCATCTGATCTTTACCAAACTTTACCAGATGGTTTGCCTTTTTTTTTTTTTTATTAGTGTATTTTTTTTTGTATTTTTTTTTTAATATATATATATATATTTTATTGATTTATTTATTTTTGTTTTGTTCATTTTTTTTTTTATTTTTTTTTTATTATTATTTTTTTCTTTTTCTTTTTATTATTATTATTATTTTGTTGTTTTGTTTGTTATTTTTATGCCCCCGAATTTTTTTTTCGTCTGTCCAGATTCTGTCTGTCATTCCGAAGTTCTTGTCCGGACCGTAACTTCATAACCCCTGCAGGGATTTTTAAATAACTTGTCACAAGTGATCATCATAACAAGACGATGTGTTCCCCATAAAACCCAGGTCCGTACCTCAAAGGTCAAGGTCACACTTGAAGTTCATAGGTCAAAAACAGGTACGCAATTTCGTGTCCGGACCGTAACTTCACAACCCCTGCAGGGATTTTTAAATAACTTGGCACAAGTGATCACCATAACAAGACGATGTGTCCCCCGCAAAACCCAGGTCCGTACCTCAAAGGTCAAGGTCACACTTGAAGTTCATAGGTCAAAAACAGGTACGCAATTTCGTGTCCGGACCGTAACTTCACAACCCCTGCAGGGATTTTTAAATAACTTGGCACAAGTGATCACCATAACAAGACGATGTGTCGCGCGCAAAACCCAGGTCCGTACCTCAAAGGTCAAGGTCACACTTGCAGTTCATAGGTGAAAAACAGGTATGCAATTTCGTGTCCGGACCGTAACGTCACAACCCCTGCAGGGATTTTTAAATAACTTGGCACAAGTGATCACCATAACAAGACGATGTGTCGCGCGCAAAACCCAGGTCCGTACCTCAAAGGTCAAGGTCACACTTGCAGTTCATAGGTGAAAAACAGGTATGCAATTTCGTGTCCGGACCGTAACGTCACAACCCCTGCAGGGATTTTTAAATAACTTGGCACAAGTGATCACCATAACAAGACGATGTGTCCCCCGCAAAACCCAGTCTTCAAGGTCAAGGTCACACTTGGAGGTCAAAAGTCAAATCGTGTCCGGGCAATAACTCTGGCATTCATGGACGGATTTTAAAAAAACTTGGCACAAGTGCTCACCACAACAAGACGATGTGTCGTGCACAAAATACAGGTCTGTGGCCCCAAGGTCAAGGTCACATTTAGAGGTCAAAGGTCAAATTGTGTCCTGTCAATAACTTTTGCATGCCTGGACGGATTTTCAAATAATTTGGCACAAATGCTCATCACAACCAAGTGAGGTGTCGTGCACAAATCCAGGTCCATGGCTCCAAGGTCAAGGTCATACTTAGAGGTCAGAGGACACTTCCGGGGCATTTATCACTTACAGTGATATTTCTTGTTGTTTATGTTTTTGTTTATTTGATTGATTGATTTTTTTTGATTTTTTTTATTTCATTATTTTTGGTGTTAACGCCATGTTAGCAGGAAGTATTGCTATGAGTTCTAGTTGTGCCTATTGTGTTTTTTTCCGATTCGTTGATTTTTGATGAAGTTACGGCCCCTTGACATTTTTACTTTTAAAATTCTTGTCGGCGCTACTCCTCCTAAACGCCTTGTTGGATTTCGACGAAACTTGGCAGGAAGCATCGGTTAGATGTATAGTTGTGCTCATTACGCTTTTGTTCCAGTTCGCTGAGTTATGGCACTTTGACATTTTTACTTTAAATTTCTTTGTCGGCGCTACTACTCCTTAACGGCTCGTTGGATTTCTACAAAATTTGGCAGGAAGCCTCAGTATGATGTCTAGTTGTGCAAAGCGTGGAATATCAATTAAATCTTGGACAAGTTCGAAAACCAGCTAGATATTGTTAGTAACGACAGGTTATGGCCCTTGATTTGTTGAAAAATGCTATATTGTATTTTCCTTTGTTAAATCTGTAGTTACTTCATGTTTTATCTGATCTTTACCATATTTGTTTAGAATGTTAATATAACCCCCCACCCATTTTTATGAAATTTCATTCATAGAAGAAGTGGGACAAATTAAAAAGTACCCATGCCAGACTAGACACAGCAGACTTAATGCCCATGATTACCAGGTGAGCGATCTAAGGCCATCCTATCCCAGATGTTTTTGCAATGTTTTAAAAAAATAATGATGGGAATTTTATGTCGACAACCCTTGATATAAGAGCCGTTTTAGCCAGTAAGGCATCCACAGGCCCTCTTGGGCCTCTTGTTTTTAATAGAATGGCATGTTGTTTTTAATAGAATGGCATTTTGTTTTTAAACAAATGCACTTAGATGTCATCTCAGCAAAAGCAAACGGCAAACTCCGTTGTTTTTAGTTACTAAAATGTTTACAAACTTTCATTTAAGCACCATTGACTTTTTTATTTTTACGTCCAGCCCCTATTAGGCGAGACATGTGAATCCACCGATTTCTTGTTGTATTAAGTGTTCAAGATTCACTGGGCATGTGTCATATGGGGACAATGCTAAACTGCTCTCAGGAATATTCATTTCCTTTAGCCAAACAAAAAAATAGGTCCGTTTCGGATCTTCCGACCGACCCCTATTTATTTTTTAGTGTTTTTAAGGACCTTAGGTGTGTAAGTTGCAGTTTTGTAGTGAGCCACCCATACTTTCAAGAAACATGCTTTTGATGTTCTTGATGTAAATTTAGTGTTGTACTTCTTAGTGCCCAAAATATAGATATAACATTCTTTACATGTCCATGCCATCAATAATATGTCACAATCTCTCCATATTTTTGTTTGCCATTTTTAGGTGATGGACGTATGGACAGCCCAGGTCACTGTGCTCAGTACTGCACATATACCCTTATGGGGCAAGATACAAAGCAGATCTTAGCGGTGGAAGTGGTTGACAAAAGACAAACTCAGATGAAATCTGCCCTACTAGAGGCAAAAGGATTTGAAATGGCCATAGACACAATTTCGAAGGCTGGGGTGAAAGTGAAAGAGGTGGTTACAGATGCCCATCCCCAGATAACCTCAATAATGAGTAGGTGTAAAGTACCGTTAAACTCTCTGCTCATGTTCAAATACTACTTCTCTAATTACAGCAGATAGCAACTTCATAGCTCCGAATTGATCCATTTAAAAGTAAAAACATTGAGGTATTTTAACTGTGAAAATAAGACCGCCTTTTCATAGAAAATATGAGGCAGAGTCCCTTTTCCCTTGGCGAAGGTGACATCCAGATGACGATGAGTGCATAGAAAACTAAATGTTTAAAGTTTTTATTTTCTAAATTTCTTCAAAACAACACACTGATGTATTCATGTTTTATGATGTACATACTTATGTACAAGTATGCAAATATTTTTACAGAGAAGTTTCCTACTGTGAGACACAGCTACGATATATGGCATGGAGCAAAGAATTTTGGGAAGAAATTGTCGGCTGTAAGTTTTGAAATTGTCTTTTTAGCTTGACTATTCAAAGAATAAGAGAGCTTATGTAATCACCCCGGCGTTGGCGTCAGCATCCCACATCAAAGTTTGTGTGTAAGCTGTGTTTACATGTCTATATCTCTTACATTTCTTATCCTAGCACAACCAAATTTCGCCATGGGCTTCCTTATAGCATTATCGTAAGGGCTGCATTAGCAATTTTGGTTCCTGTAACCATGGGCTCCCATGGAACCCAAATTATGATATAAAATGTGTTCCATTTCACATCAAATTTTGCATGTAAGCTGTGTTTACAAGTCTATATCTCTTACAGTTCTTAACCTAGCACAACCAAATTTGGCCATTAGATTAATCACTCTTGATGGATTCCTGAGTAGAACCAGTACTAAGCAATGTGGATTAATTATCATGCTCAAGGATAACGTAGCCATGGCGAAGATCGAACCCACAACCTTTCGATCTGGAGTTTGGGCGCTCTACCACTGGACCACGCACTCCACTAGTGACTGGTCATTTATATTACAGATTATGTAGTAATTCCTTCTCTTACAGGTTGCTTTAGAGAAAGACAAGAAGGAACTGAAACCATGGCTAGGCGACATCACTAACCACTTCTGGTATTCAGCACAAAAGTGTGATGGAGATTACGGTAGATTTGTGGTAAGTTTTATTAAATTTCTATATAATTTATGCAATAGTTCTTTTTTATGCACTATACCATGATATTGGAGGAGGCATATTAGTTTAAAGTTTTTATTTACCTCCATTTCTAAGTCACTGAAAGCCCTACAATTTTCAAACTTCATACACACAGATGGCATCTATACATTCTGATAAAATTAGGTCACCTTGGCTGACTTTGACCTAATTTTTACAGGTCATTGATTCTGGTTAAGGATTTAAGTTACCTCCATTTCTAAGTGACATTTTCAAACTTTAGATGAAATATGAAGTGATGTATGTTGTATTTGAACAGGTATAGATGAGGTCTCATTTGATGCACCGCAAAATATTTGTAAAATAATTTAAAAATATCTACATCTAGCAATAATCCATACATAGGTTGACAGTGGTAGTTGAATCTGTGTAATTGACTTAAATATTATTAAAAAATTTAAGATTTATTTCAAAAGAGAACTGATTGTAAATTTGGATAATACTTTTGTCAAGGTCAATACAACATCATTATTTATAAATAATAATAAATACTTGTTTGGCAATGGTTGATTAATTTATATCTGGTATATGTCTATATATTTTTTCAGAGTAAATGGTCATCCATTCTTCACCACATATCAAACAGCCATTCGTGGGCCCTTGGTGAATGTGACCATGGCCATTAGATGAAGATGTGAGAGAGAAGCCGTGGCTGAAAGCAGACTCGAGTGCTCATAAAGCTTTGAGAGCATTGGTTTGGAATAGTCGGTTTATGAGAACCATTCCATATTACTTGACAGTTCAGTAAGTTTCTATTGCATCCTGTAATGTTATATTCCAGTTTTGTTGGTCTAATAAAATGTCTGTATGGTGATTAACACCTCCTTATGGCTGGATGAATGTGTATTATTTTTCAACAATTACAATTATGGACTAAAGAAACAATATCATGATTGGCAATCAGAATATTATACTAAAGCAGCATAGTTTATAAAAAAACTTGTATTCTTTTGTGTGTCTTCGTAGCATAACTAACAAATTATAAGATATAATGGGGCACCTGTCTCTACAAAGCAATTCAGTATGAAACTTATGTATGGCCAGGATAAAGCAAGACATTGGTACCATCAGTCGTGTAGTCAACATGTCCACACTTGAACTAATTTGTTTGCATTTAACCATTTCCCAGAAACTTCTGGGGTTCAACGCTCAATGTTCACAGATAAATAGTGTTGACAAGCAAGACAAGATATTATCTAGAATTACTGTTATCTTGTTTGTCTTCAGGTCAACTTCTTTCTTCATTTTTCATGAGTTGTTGCACACAGTATGACCTATTTATGTGTCGATGTGCCGTAAAACACCATTCATTCATTCATTCATTCAGGTCAACTTCAGAAATTGAAGTATTCAACAACCACATCCTCATGTACTGTTCCAAGAGGCAGGCTTTCATTTAAGTAAATTATTACATGGTGATACTCTGTACATCTTCTGTACATCTATACAATATTACATTACCATCTCTACGAGTGGTGGTTTCCTCACATAAAGTTGGTAGGTAACATGCAGTTTATACTTATAAAATCACCTGAAATGAAAAGGTAAAAAAAAAAGTATGTAAACATTTTAAATGCTTTACTGTGAGTTAGGCCTAAGTTTGCTGACAAGGCAATATAGCTTTTTTGCATCTTGTTTCTATAGAGATGAGTTTAACTAACGACCATTTGTTTTGCAAGACGAGCAGATTTTAGAACAATTTTCGAGCCATGAGTTCATTTATGTTTTGTATAAACCAAACCAATTTTCCCAGTCGCCATATCTGACAAACACATTTAACTAGCTAATTGATTATCCTGCAATAAGTAGCATATGCCCACTTAGGTCCAACAAACCTACACTATGAAAGGTCTCTGTGGGAAAAAAAAAAGATACATCGGGATCACTTTGTCGTCCGTCCGTCACGAAAACTTAACGTTGTCTGTAACTTTCTCATTTCTTGATATTTTTCATCAAACGTTCAATATATTCTCATCATGACAACATCGACATGACCATACTGAATTATAAAGGTCAAGGTCACACTGAAGGACATTAAATAGGTTAAATTCTCATTTTTAGCTCGACTGATCAGAGATCAGCAGATGATCAGAGATCAGCAGAGCTTATGCCGTGGTGCGGACTCCGTCTGTCTGTCCGTAAACTTTTTTTTGTAGCCACTACTCCTCTGAAACTACTTAATGGATTTTCATGAAACTTTACAGAAATGTTGCCCATGAAGTCTTGTTGATCCTAGCAAAAATTCATGTTGATGTGAAATCCAAGATGGCCGCCAAATCTAAAAATAGGCTTTTAAAAAACAAGTTTGTAGCAACTACTTCTTGAAAACTATAAGTGATATTGATATGGGACTTTTTCTAAAATGATCAGCATGACATGACGTTGGTCCTTATCGAAAATCGTTTTGATTCGACGTTAAACATGGCTGCCAGCGGCCATCTTTGTTTACATAGAGTTATATAATGAAAACTTGTAGCGACTACTCCTCTGAAACTACTTGACGGATTTTCATGACACTTCACAGAAATGTTGCTCTTGATGTCTAATTGATCCTAGCAAAATTTCAGGTCGGCCGGAAATTCAAGATGGCCGCCACGGCTAAAAATAGATTTTTAAAAAATAAGTTTGTAGCGACTACTTCTTGAAAACTATAAGAGATATTGATATGGGACTTTTTCTAAAATGATCAGCATGACATGGTGTTGGTCCTTGTCGAAAATCGTTTTGATTCAACGTTAAATATGGCTGCCAGCGGCCATCTTTGTTTAATTAGAGTTATATAATGTGCTACTTTTGGTTTATATCACATTGTTGATCTATTTGTTACATTTTTCAAGCACTGCCATGTTAAAATTGTGAGTTTTTAATTTGTTTTGCTTATATGGAAATGAGTGCATGATTAGAATATTATGGCATCTCAGTGTTTATGTTTTTAAAGGGACCATTCCAGTTATTCATTTTTAATTTGGGCCCAGATATGAATGACAACATGGCATTTAAATTTTAATTCACACACAACTCAATGCAACAATCAATGGGTGTGTTACACCTTAAACATGGCTGCCAGTGGCCATCTTTGTTTACATAGAGTTATATAATGAAAACTTGTAGCGACTACTCCTCTGAAACTACTTGACGGATTTTCATGAAACTTCACACGAATGTTGCTCTTGATGTCTAATTGATCCTAGCAAAATGTCAGGTCGGCCAGAAATTCAAGATGGCCACCACAGCTAAAAATAGATTTTAAAAAAAAAAGTTTGTAGCGACTACTTCTTGAAAACTATAAGTGATATTGATATGGGTCTTTTTCTAAAATGATCGGCATGACATGGTGGTTTTCGAGTCGAACATTATTTTGATTTGACGTTAAACATGGCTGCCAGTGGCCATCTTTGTTTACATAGAGTTATATAATGAAAACTTGTAGCGACTACTCCTCTGAAACTACTTGACGGATTTTCATGAAACTTCACACGAATGTTGCTCTTGATGTCTAATTGATCTT
This sequence comes from Cyrtodaria siliqua, assembly GCA_037043455.1. Classification (NCBI taxonomy): domain Eukaryota; kingdom Metazoa; phylum Mollusca; class Bivalvia; order Adapedonta; family Hiatellidae; genus Cyrtodaria; species Cyrtodaria siliqua. Next base: position 42,626 of record JAWPHD010006274.1, on the reverse strand, counting down.
AGCAAAATTTCAGGTTGGCCGAAAATTCAAGATGGCCGCCATGGCTAAAAATAGATTTTTAAAATATAAGTTTGTAGCGACTACTTCTTGAAAACTATAAAAGATATTGATATGGGACTTTTTCTAAAACGATCAGTATGACATGATGGTTATCCGAGTCGAACATTATTTTGATTCAATGTTAAACATGGCTGTCAGTGGCCATCTTTGTTTACATAGAGTTATATAATGAAAACTTGTAGCGACTACTCCTCTGAAACTACTTGACAGATTTTCATGAAACTTCACAGGAATGTTGCTCTTGATGTATTATTGATCCTAGCAAAATTTCAGGTCGGCCGGAAATTCAAGGTGGCCGCCACGGCTAAAAATAGATTTTCAAAAAACAAGTTTGTAGCGACTACTTCCTGAAATCAAAATCAATCAGTAGAGCTTCAAGGTCATTGACCTCTTGTTTTGTTTTCTATCCATTGGAATAACTTTCAATACAAACTTCAAAATGAATATGTTTCCCACAATTTTACTGCACCCAATTTTTTTCTCTATAAAACCTTCAAAAAAGGTGGTAGATACAATAAATCACTTATTTGGTTTGCTACTGACCCTCTATGGAAATATGTGGGGTCAGTCAGTTTAATATGGGGACTCGGCAGACGCTGAAATGCAAAAGAACCGCATCTCGGGAATTTCCGCTATATATTGTATGTACAATATACTGCTGTTAATCGAATGTACGTGATCTTTCCTTTCTGAAAAAAAATGCTAAAACACATAATACAGCAAATAGGATTCCTTAAAAGGTTCATTATTGACAGAGTACGCTTTGGCTCAAGCATGTGAGCAAACTTTGGATGCAAAATTTTGCAATTCTTGACATTACTGGCTCAGTTTTTCAAAGAGGAACTTTCAACATTTATGAATTTCTTGTTACAAGGTGTAGTGTGATTAACACGACTACAACATCACAGTAATGTCCTTTCTCTAATTAACTGCAACATTTTTTTTGCAAAACATCTTCGGTTTTCTTTGGAATATAATATATGGGATTAAGTGTGCAGTATATACAATATATAGTGGAAATTCCCCGAGTTGCGTTTCAGTATATTTCCGTAGGCGGTCGGTAACAAACCAAATAACAAATAATAACAACTTTAAAAATACAAAACATTTATGAAAATTTCATGACAATAGAATTAATAAAACACTGTTGTGTACAAACAAGAGGGATTATATTATAAGAGGACCACATTGTACACTAAAAAGTTACTGCTATTTTACACTGAAGTTTTTTTGTGTTCATTTTTCATGAAGTTCAGTTTAGTCTACCGGGTATGTATCTGATGCAGACACCTGTTGGTAATGGACATTTTGACCGGATAAACAAAATGCAACAGGACGGAATCACACGTTAGTCTTCTTGTAGAAGGCGACCAAGCTGTCATAGAACAAATTGCCGGTAGCTGGCATGTCTGCTACTCTTGTTGATGTTATCCGCACCGACTGCATGCAATGCAAACAAGTTCCTGTATGTCTGCTGGATGTGCAAAACAAGTGGACCAGATTCATTTCCTGAAAAACAATTGAAAAAATAAAACATGCCATAATTTAGTGATAGTGAATTGTAGTAATTTTTGGCACAAGGTGCGGTATTGGGATCACTCTCCGTCCATACTTTTATTTTAACAACCTCAGAAAAAATGTGGTAAATTTTACTGATATGTCACAGATACTACTGGAGTGGACCTAATCAAAGTATACTCGGTAAAAAGTTTTGGACCAGGGTATATAAAGTCATATAAAAATAAAACTAGTGGACAAAATTTAAGTATCTTAGTTTAGTAACCAAGGTCTACCCTACTCGGTTAATTTGGTACCGGAAACATTAAATTCCAAACAAGATTTTATTTTAAAAAAATATCGCGAATACACAAAGGGTCTGTAAAAAATGTTGCAAAGTTCATACAAAGTAACAGTTACGGACACATTCGAGAAACCAATAAAAGTATTATTTTTTCGCAAACTTTCATTGTAAACAATAATTATTGTTGATTGTTGATCTATTGTGAATTATCAACTGAGATAATAAGGGTTATGGTAGAATGTCATGGTTCAGCGATCATTGTACTGGTTCGAACACTGCCATGGTCCAAAACTTCTTTTACAGAGTATATGTTGTTCAAATTAGATCAATCCGACTTCAAGATGGCCACCATTACTAAAAATAGTCAACAACTTAAAGCTACTTCTCAAGATGTTCTAGCAGGTCAATTAGCGGCCACACAAGTGACGCAATGTCGTTAACCATTTGGCCACGGAGCTGTAGCGACATTGACGCAATGTCGTTAACCATTTGGCCACGGAGCTGTAGCGACAATATAGTTTTAGTTCAAAATCTATATACTTATGTACTTACAAGGTGCAAGCTCGTGCACTGAGACACACCAGTTGGGTACGTTTGGTGCTGGGACTGGTGGTGTTGGGTCTTTCAAATCATTGGATTCGTCTGGATTGGCATTTTCATTTGCTGCCGCCGCAGTATCCAAAATTAAGTCTAATTGCCTTTCACACATGGCAAGAAGAAGATCCCTGGCTTGTTCTAGGTTAAGGGTTCCTAAATGAGAAAATATCTTTATTGGTCTGTGGTGCAGTTTCTCCACTTCAATACGTATTTATGAAAAGTATGATATAATATGTCTCGAGAAACAACATGGAAGCAAAAACTATTTTCAGCAACATTTTATCTGGATACCATAGCAGTTGTCATCCCTGCCATCCTAAGCTAGCTACAAGATCAATAAACAGTGAATAAAAATAAATTATGCCTATCCTGACAAGAAAATACAGTTAAAGGACAAGTGCATTTTATGTCTTATATGTAGTCTACAGTGCTCACGAAAAATAGTTTTGACAGACAGGCTCTGAATTGATTTTGACACGTCCTGAATTAATTCTATAGTAAAATATGGCAAAAAAGGACAAGCCCTAACCAGATTTTGACAGGCCCCGGGCTTTTGGCTAACCTATTTTGTGAGCACCTCTGTAGAGATAATAGAAATTTAGAACCATTTGTCCTGAAGGACTAGTACTTTTTAGAACAATATTCAAGCTTTTATAAACTTTAGCATAAATACAAATCACTCTTCATGGCACTTAGCGTATTAATATGAATTTTTTTTTATATACAGATTTGCTGCCTGTTGCGCTACCTTACACTTACATACTGGATGGAATCGATGTAAAGGGTGGTTATAGCAATTATTCAATCCTATATTGTATTCATATTTATGTCGGTGCCTTTGCACATGCTTTTCTTTCTTCCTGGAGGCTTTGAATGACTTCTTTTTTCTTGCGGCAGGCACTTTTCCTTTTGCCCTCTTGTTTTTTTTGCTATGGCTTTCTTTGATTTAGTGCTATAGGCGAGTCTGCACTGGAGTTTGTTGATCCCCCTCAACCTTCGTGGAGTATGCTGAAAACAAAACAATATTCTTAGGCGATGACCTATATACAGTACAAAGAAATCACATGATTTTAATTGCATAGGTGGATCCAGAGGTTGGGGTTGGGTAACTTGTTTTTCATATTCATAATTTTGATAGAGCATCATCAATAAAACTGACCAATCAGTGACCTGAAATAAGACCTACCTAATTCATTCTGGTAGGTGATAAACTCGGTCTTTATCCTTGATGTTCAACCAAGTTTACTGTTAAAATTAAGGTATCTACAATGTGGTTCTTTCAAAACCCTGCATATTTTATGCCCATTCGTGCAAACTGATTCAACATACATATCTTTCAAAATCAAAATGTTGAAAATTATTATCGTTTTACTTGGTCAAAGATTTTTATTTTACTATAGAACCTAAGGATAAAAACCGAGTAACACAAATTTTATCACCTACTGAAAATAAGACAAAATCTCAACATCTCTGCAATTAAAAATTATGAATACTTCCAAGCTAGAAAAAGGGGTATTCTTAACGCAAGTCTGTGGTATACCTTATAGTGGAAGTTGCCCCCCCACCCAACCCTTACTCCCTCTCCACTCCAGAATATTGTGATTGTGATGTAAGCCTCAGGATCAACACGTATTGTGGTTGTGATGTATGCCTCAGGATCAACACGTCACAAGTTCAAGCCCCAGCAGTGCTCTTATCCAACAGACATCATCACCGGCTTTTAATGATTGTAATACATAGGGGATTCTTTCCAAAAACATTTTTTTTAAACACGTTTTGGGTTCTCACAGAGCGGTACTCGAAACACACCCCATTTTCAGATTTTATGGGGGGGGGGGGGGGGGCCTGCACCCTGGATCCGGACCTGATAGATGGCCAGTTTACCAAGCTGAAAAGGTTTATTTTCACTTTCAACTACATTTGTATTTTCAAAAATGTTTTGGGAGAAGTACTGTGATTGCAATTAATTTTTAAATTTGTTTCACATTTATCTTCAAATGAACCATATCCCTAAAAACAAAAAAATAATAATCCACATCCCTCGAAGTAAAATATCCTTATTCATATCCCAAAAATAATCCGTAAACATAAGATGTGGCTGCACAAATCGAGCACAACACAGTTTATGCATTTTGAGACGACCCCTATACCATATATCAACAAGGCATGCCCATTGTTATTTTACAATTTGAGGACGAAAACATACAAATACTCAGTAAATGCACAGGTGGCTGTATCGGTGTTGGGAACTAAAAAAACAACAACAAAAAAAACTTTTTTCTTTTTTTTTCCGTGTTATTTGTTGAAAACAAACATATTTTAAGCCTTCATGAAAAAATTGTCCAGGAGTATCGTAGTGATAGACAAGTTTTGTCACTCTATTTGATCAACATTTGATACCTAACTGTCAAGGAGTATCGTAGTTTTTTTTTTTTTTTTTTTTAGTTCCCAACACCGATACAGCCACCTGTGAGTAAATGCAGCATAATATTGAAATAAACGGAAGAACATTAATGTTTTAGATCTTGTACGCATATAAATAGAAATCAACAACTTACCGATAAATCTGATGAATCCGATCAATCGTGAACGCTCGGCCAATCCCGTCATTCTTCGGGATCTCGCCTCGTGTGTATCACGGCGCTTCGGTATGTTCAAAATCTTTACATTATGTTAGCCGAAAGGCAACGGCACAGAAAATAGTGCACCAACTGTGTTACTATGTAAACAATACAGCCGCTACCCACACGTGTTGGTGTGTAATTTGCGTTGAGTTTGTTTTTTACAATGCAGATAAAGGTTATATCACTGCTTTCACGTAAATAAACTATAGATGGAGCAATCGGCTAAATGACATCGCAAAATGTTGAAGATAACTTTGATTTTGAATGGAAATTCGTTATGGCGGGAATCTGATGCGCGTCACGCTAGTATGACGTAACCAATATGGAAACCTGCGTATTACATTCAAGTCATGCTGCGAAGCAGTGTACGAGATGTTGCGAATGGCATCCGATGTGTTGTATTTACCATACTGACGTCTTTTCGAATTTTTCAAATTCATCACTGATATTCGGCAGGTGCCCCTCCTGATTTTTCAGGACTTCATCCGCGGTGCGGTAATTCGGTGTGCATATAATCCTAATACATTTAGGGATTCACGAACCTTTGGGGACCCTTTTAAAAATACACAGAAATATAAAACACACATTTGAGGAAAGTTTGATGCTTTTGTCCGGCGTGTCTAGATTGGGTCCTAAAACCTGGGGTTTGGTCCCTAGCTATATATATGCAAATCACCTTACCAGACTACTTTCCCCCCCATAATTCTAAGTGCCAAACACGAGAGATGATACTAGTATCGATCGAGGGCGAGAATGTTGTATTTACGAGTTTGGAAATTACCGCTAGAGGGCGTCATCACGGGAAATACCTATAGCTATTTATAAACGTAATTCACTATTGGCGGGAGATAGCAATTTGAATTTTTATTGATTTATATGCCGTAACATGCATTCGAAGTAAATTTTTAGTTGATAATGATTATAAAATGTGTGTTTCAACTTAAAGATAACCAGTTCAACCTTTTTAACATTTTGACAACATTAGGGTCGCAGATCGCCTCCAGTCCCTTTAAAATAAATATTGTTTGAAAATAGTGCATCAACCCATGAAAGCTTAGACAAGTTCGAAAACCAGCTATATCGGATTATGCATTGTGAACACTCTAGCTGCTTCTTTTCTCATTTCATCTTGACCAATCTTTTAAGCTCGGACGAGTTCCGAAAATAGACATATTGTACAAGAAATAGCAATGTTATGTCCCTTGAATTATTTAAGAATGCTATAATTTGCTTCTTTAGCGCTCTAGCAACTTCATTTTATTTGCTCTTTACCTAACTCAGATTGTTGATATTGTATTCCTAGTCGTTCAGTGTAAATTGTGAATGTTTTGAAGTATGAAGTATGATTTTAAGCCCACCTGAGTCAAGGGCACGTAGGTGAGCTGTTGGGATCACTCTTCGTCCGTCGTTTATTTTTTTCTTTAAACAACTTATTCTCAGAAACATTTGACGGATTTTCACATTGACTTAACATGGATGATTCTTAGATCAATGCTAAGTTCATAAACATAAGGTCATAAAAAAATCCAAATATACAAACAAAAATTTATATATATTTTCTAATTTTTGACGAAGCAGAATTTTGCATTGCAAAATCCCTATCAAAACAACTTTCGCACACGTGTGCGTGTTTTACCTCTCAATCGATTTTGAAAAGTAAAGTATTTTTTATTTTCTACTAAAAATGTCTGTTTCGCTGATATATAACACGAGTTTTGAATGAAAAGTCCAAACAGGAGGCCCAAGAGGGCATGTGGACGCTCTACTTGCTAAATATAAAGTTTGTGTATAAGGAGCTATAACTATGTCGAAAATGATTCAACCGGAACGTGGTGATGATGTGCGCAACTAAGCTTGGTACTGATCATCCCTGCCAAGTATCGCTGAAATCCGGCCAGGAATTCAGAAGAGACTAGTCTGGACAAAGTTTGTGTATTAAAACATTTAAAGGGCCATAACTCCGCCAAAAATCATTCAACCGAAACAAGGTGACGATATGCACAACTAGACATTGTACCGATCATCCATAAACAGTTTTGTTGAAATCCGGCCAGGGGTTAAGAAGAACTAGTCCAGAAAATGTTTATGTATTAAAACGTTTAACGGGCCATAACTCTGCCAAAATCATTCAACGGGAACATGGTGACGATATGTACAACTAGGTTGGTACTGATCATCCCTGCCAAGTTTCGCTAAAATCCGGCCAAACGAAAGTCCTATCGTCGTACCCTGGCAAAATAAAGCGTTTTCTAACTAAATCAAGGGCCATAACTCCGGTGTTACATGTTCGATTTTGTTGCTTTTCGAACTTGTCCAAGCGTTCATTATTATTAACAATCTGGTAGAGTTTGGTAATTATCGGATGAAAAATGAAGGCCCTATCGTCTTAAAGCGGCAAAATACAGAACTTTTGACTTAATCAAGGGCCACAACTCTGGTATTACTGGACCGATCTGGCTGGTTTTCGAACTCGTTTGAGCTTTCATTGGTATCAACAATCTGGTAAAGTTTGGAAAAGACGGCCCTATCGTGTTAACGAGGCCAAATTATAGCATATTCCAGAAAACCAAGGGCCATAACTCCGGTGTCAATGGTCCAATCTGACAGGTTTTTGAACTCGTTTGAGCTTTCATTGATATCAACAATTTGGTACAGTTTGGTATACATCGAATGAAAAATGAAGGAGCTATCATGTTAACGAGGCAAATATAGCAATTTTTACGAAATCAAGGGCCATAACTCCGGTATTTCTCGTCCGAACTGGCTGGTTTTCAAACTCGTCGAAGTTTTTATTGATATCAACAACCTGGTTAAGTTTGAAAAAGATCCGATGACAAATGAAGGCCGTATCGTGTTAACGAGATCAAATTATATCATATTTCAGAAATTCAAGAGCCATAACTCCAGTGTTAATTGTCGGATCTGGCTAGTTTTCGAACTCTTTCGAGCAGTCAATGATATCAACAATCTGGTAAAGTTTGAAATTAATTGGATGAAAAATGAAGGCCCTATCGTGTTAACGAATAACGAGGCAAACTTTAACGGAAGACGGACGGACGGACGGACATTAACGAGGTAAACTATAGCAATTTTAACTAAATCAAGGGCCATAACTCCGGTGTTATCCGGTTACTGGTCCAAACTGGCTCGTTTTCGAACTCGTCCACTGGCTCGTTTTCGAACTCGTCCGAACTTTCATTGATATCAACAATCTTGTAAAGTTTGAAAAAGATCGGATGATAAATGAAAGCCCTATCGTGTTAACGAAGCAAAAATTAACGGACGGACGGACGGACGACGGACAACTCGCCATTTTCTGCTGGCCAGTAGAGCTAAAAACCTTCGGGGCGAACGATAGGGATGGTGATTTGAAAGTGCGTAAGGTACTCATGTAGATATTCTACATTTGCTGCTTTTATAAGGTAGTATTTGAAACAACATGCTCATTATATAAACATATGAACTATGGGACTATTGAACTCTGAAAAAAGTGTTATTTGAAAAATAACTTTAGGCTTCAATTTTATATTTCCCCACCCACTTTGCAATGTATATCCTTAAGACACTGACATCACGCTATTGTTTTGAATACGTATATGTATCTGACGAACATTAAATCAATTAGGAAGTATTGCGTTTGGCGACTTAAAACTTAAACAAAAGGTTATTTATAACACGTAATTACTAATATCAATGGATGGAAAGAATACAACAAGATACTTATTAGGATATTTTGTAATCAATTCAAAACCATTCATACGGAGCGGTATATCTGGCTTGCTACTCGTTAGTATTCATACGCATTTAAACCCAAAATAGAAAATGGCAGCTTTCAAACTGTCAGAAATGTTTATTTTGCGATTATTTTTTCTGCTTGGAATGTCAGGTAAGAATCGTAAATTCTATCTCAGTATATTTGTTAATTTATTAAAACTCATGTTTATTGTATTACTAGTATGTAAGTTAAATATTGGGTGTGTGACGAATTTATATTTTGAGCAGCCATACCGAGTTCTGAGAAAGAGCTTTGATATGTCTATCCCAGAAAATCGTTTCTTTTTTCTTTTGCCTTTACCCCATTTTATGAGAGTTTGTGTTTCCCCAAATTCTCGAGTGTGTTTGGCCAATTTCGAAATATTCCGAATGTTTTAGACAGAACAACCATCCAAATATAATCTACTGGTGCGTTTTCATTTACCGTAGGTCAGCATATATATATATTTATATCTATGTTCACGTCGTAGACCTATATATATTTATATATATTTCACATACTGGACCTAACTGTAATACAATTAAATGATTACCAATGTTATGATCTCTTTCCCCGCTAGCCATACCCACTATTTCCTCTCCACCACACACCCCACACCCAACACCTACCCCTCACACCAGCCATACCCCATATTTCCTCATCCAGCTCACCATCCATATCCCGTATTTCCTTCTCCCCCATCCCAGCCATAACTCGTATTTCCTCCTCACCACCACCAACCCCCACCAACCGACCCCACCACACTAACACCAATGGTGATTCAAGCCGTCAGCACCACGTTTTATTTACTTTATGACTATTGTAACAAATGTGGATTAGAGGTGAATACTGTTAAAACAAAGATTATGGTTTTTAGAAAAAGAGGTGGTTTATTAAACAATGAATCTTGGCATTATAATGGAGAGAATATAGAGGTAGTAAATGATTTCAACTATTTAGGTACAGTTTTTAATTATACTGGAAATTTTGCTCTGAACCAAGAACAACTTATTGGAAAATCTTTGAAAGCTTTAAATGTTCTCTTATTAAACTGTAGAAAATAAGATTGAAACCAAAAGTATTATGTCAACTATTTGATTCATTTGTGGGGTCTATTTTAAATTATTCTTCTGAAATTTGGGGATATACGAAATCAAAGCAAATCGAAAGAATACATTTAAAATTTTGTAAACAAATTTTAAAAGTAAGAAATAGTTCTTGTACATCAGGAGTATATGGTGAATTAGGAAGATATCCTTTATTTATAACGCGTTATGTAAGAATAATTAAATACTGGTTTAAATTATTGAAAACAGATAACATAATACTTAAAAGCATTTACACATCGACACTAAAAGATTGTAAAAATGGTTATAAAAATTGGGCATCGAATGTAAAAAATATGTTAAACGAATATGGTTTTACACATGTTTGGAATGACCCAAATTCTGTTAATGCTAAATACTTTATAAATACGTTTAGACAAAGAGTTGTTGATTGTTTTATACAACGATGGTTTGTAGATAAGGAATCAAGTGATGTACTTGAATTATATAATAATTGTAAATTGAGTTTTAATTATGAATCATACCTTGATATTTTACCATGTAATCTCAGACCATATTTGACAAAATTCAGAATATCAGCACATTCGTTAAGAATACAGACCGGTAGATACTCTCGTAATAGAATACCTAGAAATGAAAGATATTGTCAATGCTGCCACTGTATTGATTTGGAAGATGAATACCATTTTATTTTGATTTGTCCTTGTTACACAAGAATCCGGACAATTTATATTAAAAAATATTATTATAATAGACCTAGTATGTTTAAATTCTTAGAATTAATGCAGACACAGGATAAGAATATTGTTATTAAGTTAGCTAAATACATTAGTACAGCTTTAGCTGTAAGGAATACAATCTTGATTAATTAAACAATGTTTAGCTCTTTTGTATTTTCATTCTCATATATCAGTTATTTAATATTAATGTTGCTCATAGCAATTGTCTAAATTACTCGACTTATTATGCATGACAATTTATGTAAGTATATATAACGATGTACGTATGTACAAGTTAAATAAAATATATGTTCTGTTCTGTTTATTAGTTTGAGCGCGGGGGAGGGATTTGCACATAACACCTCGTTTGTCAAGTGGAGGGATGTCCACATAACACCTCGTTTGTCATTCTGTATATCTGTTATTACATCATTATACAGTTCTGGTACGTGGAAGAGATGTTTGCTTTACCAAGAATTTGAAATTGGAGGATTGTGCATATGGTTGCTGCCAAGATGGCATATATTACCAGTGCTTGTTCGTAAGTACATCATTTCATAATTTGAGTATATATGTTTAATCTCAATTTCCAATCATCTTAATTGGGTATGTTTTATATAAAGAAAAATAATATTTCCAAAGGTTTTATATTGTCTTAGATCTCCTGATGGGCCAGAATTGAAGATCATCTAAAACGGTTAACGTACGTGACGTCAGAAGGATTGGAGGAACGTTTAAAACCTCACCAATAACCATCCAGCATTGAGTATTTTAATAAACCATGTTAGATTGTACAATTAATATTTGGTATTAATTTATGTGTCTACTGCACCGCAGTCCGACAAATTTCTTCGTTCTTTCGCACATAAATAGTGCGCTCCTAAAGTCGCGCAATATTAATACGCGAAAGATCTCGTGCATATATCTCAATAAGAATCTAATAACCTTTATTTGCATAGGCATTTTTAAATTAGAACAATAAAATAGGTTGTAACATTTAATTTTCACCAAAAACATTTATTTGAAACAAACATATTGTCACAGCGTGGACATTTTCACAATGAAATCAACATTTTTTACATCAAGTGACATACTTTTTTTGACATGAAGAGAAAATTGCACCAATCACGAACGAGTATACATTACACATCCAATCATATATGCATTTTTAACTACGGTATCAATGTCGGACGTCACCATGTTGAGCTTAAGAAATAAAATATTTCCAACGGATTTATATTGTCCCAGATCAATACCTGTTTTTGATCTCGCACAATATAAACCCGCTGGAAATATTTTATTTTTTATCTGACATGGATTTTTATGAATTGTATACACACATTTTCGAGAGATTGAACATAATACAAACATATTCTCACAACTTACAGTGTACGTCCATCTCTCAGCACCAAAGGAAGAAAATATGCAGCTTTATCGTGTTTCAAACAGGTTCAATTTGTTGTTTGAAAGTAACATTCATTGCCTTAAAATAACATAATCGTTGTTTTGGATGTTTTCCGACGTTTAAAATCGTTTAAAATGACGTTCTAACGCTTGAGGGGAGACTCCTTAGTTTCGAATGAATGTACAATGGGGAATTTCTTATAAAACAGAAATCTAAGAGATTAAAAGCCATGTTCAGGCTAGACAATAAAAAGGAAATCCACAAATGGTGTGTTTTTTCCTTAGTATGACTTAATAGTTAATTTTGGTGTAAATAAACTTTTTGTACTGTGACTGATATAGAGGCTGTAGACAGAAACTAGTAACTGGTGGCTATGTTGTAAATGGTAGCTTTATTTTTTCATTTCTTGCATTTCTCCATTCTACATAAGATTACGGAAAAAAAAGCCGGATAATTTTATGACAATTTGGAGTGCTTGTCATTCAATTATGGATGTGTTATATCTCAAATAAGGGACAGATATATGCTGCCGTGTGTCTATAAATGTCATGTTTTCCTTTTTTTTTGAGAGCTGAATGGGTGGGGTAAATGAATTGTATTTGTAGGCAGAGAAACTGACTTTGTTGCTTTCTAGCATGTATTTGCTATATTTTGAGAGGAAATTATATGGTCTTTCAGGAACAGGGCAGGTTTATTAGTTTTGAAAAATAGAATTCAAGTTATTTAACGTAATTAGTGTACATGTCTGAAAATAGTCTGAATTTCAAAGAAAACTGTAGATTCCGACTGTTATGTTATGTATCAATATACAAGAATGACAGTCTATGTATTCTATCTTTATTGAATCATATAGATGTATGCAGTAAGAATGCTATCATTAGAATGTTATCAAAGTGGACAGCAGGGGCTTTCCAAGATAAGAGAGGAACCAAGAGGCGGGGCTTATCGGTCAGTACATAAATTCAATAGACATATTGTAATATCTCTCTCCTGAGGAAACAAGGCATATAATACATCAAAAAGTTCCAGGAAGCAGAATGACATTAATAAACAATAGAGATTTTTCAGTTTAAAAGATCACGGGAATAGCACCTTCTTATCACTTCCTGATAATCCTTTGATTAGCTATTCACACTTCTATGGTTAGTTAGTTTACACCATTAACGATGTTCTCACATTCAAGTTTATTTGTACCACTTCTTGAGATAAACATTGTCCATGAAATGCTGATGAAATATTATCTCTCATGTGGCTTGTGCTAGCCTGCTGAGCTGATTGATGATAATTATATGTACTAGTCAGTTTCACATTGACTCATTTACTTTCTGTTTAACTGCCCTTCCTGACCTTGTTATGTATTCATTTGAACTTGGTTCTGAAATAGGTTTTGCAGAGATTTGTGGCGAATATCTTTCTTTGACTTGGTGTTCCAATTGGGATAATTCATTTTCAAAGGGAATCTGTATTTCAGAATCAGCTGTTTCTTAGTTTGGGATTGACTCATTTGTTTTTAATAAATGCCTATTTCTCCTGTACACAGCACCATCTTCCGTTTGAACTGAATATGAACGTTCATTGTGTTGTTTACGACTACTGCCTTTTTCCAAGTTTTGGTTTTTCTGTTGTATTCTAGCAGAATCGCCAACTTTAAGGGGTATCAGGGGTTTTGTATTTCTGTCGTAATAAACCTTTTCTTTTTGTTTGTGTGGCTGAATTTTTTCTTTGACTAGAGAGTGTGGTACTGCGTGAGGAATGAGGTGTTATTGTACAGTGGGGAAAACTGAGCTTAATTTTCTGCCCATGAGTAATTCTGAGGGACAGAACCCTATCTCTTTAAGCGGAGTGACTCTATACTCAAGAATGCCAAGCAATGCATCCTTTCCACTTGCTTTTGGATTTTCTTGCAGATACTGACATATTTTTCTGCAAGTCCGTTGGACCTTGGATGGTAAGGATCTGACGTAATGTGACTGAAATCCCATTCATTTGCATAACAGGGACCCGAATCCGAGACTACTTTCTCAGGTATGCCAAAACGGCCAAATATTCCTTTCATACGATTGATAACAGTATTAGTTTTCATGTTGGGGAGTTCCTTGACCTCGAAGTGTCTACTGTAATAATCGACCACAACAATGTAATTCTTGTTGTCCCATGTAAATAGATCAGTGGCAACTGTCTGCCAGGGATAATCAGGAATGTCATGGGATATTAGGGGTTCCTTAGGGTTTGAATTTCTGTGTTCCAAGCAGACAGAACAATTAAGTACCATTTCAGTTATGTCCGCTGAAATGCTTGGCCAGAACATTAATTCTCGGGCCCTTAAGAGACATTTTTCTGTACCCATGTGACCAGTGTGAATTATTTCAAGCATTCTTGGTCTTGATTCTTGGGGTACGACAATTTTCTGACCTTTCATGATCAACCCATCTATCACTGATAATTCGTCCCGAAAATTCCAGAAGTCCAAAATTTGGGGGTGACGTTGATTTCTGGAATCCGGCCAACCTTCAAGGATAGTGTGCTTAAGGACACTAAATTGTTTGTCATTTTCAGTTTGTGTTTTTAATTCCTGTACATCCATACCTACACATAGGTCTGGGTATGTGTCGCTTAATGATTTACGGGAAAGCGTGTCGGCAACAGGTATCTGTTTCCTAGGTACATGTGTGACATCTATGTCATACCTGTGTAGTTGCAACATCATGCGTTCCAAGCGGGCAGGGCCGGCATGAAGGGGTTTCTTTAAAATTGAAACTAATGGCAAATGGTCAGTTTGCACATGAGTTTTGTGGCCATAGACGTAGTGGTGAAATCGTTTGCATCCAAAAACGATTGCAAACATTTCCTTTTCAATTTGTGCATAATTGATTTCAGAAGCTGTCACGGACTTCGAAGCATATGCTATAGGTTTTCCTTCTTGCATGATAGTGGCACCGAGACCAAATTTGCTTGCATCAACTTGCAGGGTCAGTGGTTTGGTGTGGTCATAATATGATAGGACTTGACCTGGATGCTCAGTGATTATCTCTTTGACCTTTTGAAATGCTTCAGCTTGGGGTTTGTCCCAGGAAAACTCAACATCCTTCGACAATAGTTTACGCATGGGACTTGTAGCCTCAGCCAAGTTTGGTGCGAAACGTGATAAGTAGTTGACCATGCCTAAAACTGTTTCCAGTTTTGCCTTGTTGTTAGGGGGTTGCATATCTCTTATAGCCGTGACCTTGGCAGGGTCGGGTTTCAGACCATCTGCCGACAAGCACAGTTAATTTTGCTATTATGTGTACGACTGCCGTGAATAAAGACAACATGGGTCACCTTTACAAGCAGTGTGTAGGTGTCAACTGCTGACCTTCATTTCAGCTGGCCATGAAAGCTTCACCAATGGCGATATCATTCAAGTGCTGGAATCAAAAGAATTTGAAACAAACATGAACTCAGGTATTCTCAACGAAGAAACTTACTGTCAAATTATGAAAAATACATACGATTATGGAAATCAGGAGATTGCTGCAGAAGAGGACGACGATAACATGTCCAGTGAGGAAGATATTGGCTGCATCGTAAAAGAGACACCAGTTGTAATGATAACAAGCGTGGGCAGGACTGTCAAGTTTAACAGACAATTGAGTGATTATATAGCTTAAGAGTAGAACATGGATAATATAAGATGCTACACCTCGCACGCCCTCTAACACCGGCTTAAGCGATATTCTACTTCAAAGCTACAAAGATTGAGCTTGATGATCCCAAAGAACCAGTAAATGATAACACTAAAGATTCGCAGTCGGTGACATTTTACAGCCGCCGCACAGCACTAAACAAACGCTATAGTGTGAATGTCAATAAATACCGGAAAGGGGTCCCTTGGAAGCAACACACACAAACTAGAGATACAAGTAGCAGACTCGGGTTTTTTTTAGTCAGTTCATGAGGGGTATTGTAAGGTGCAACACCACTCACGCCCTCTACCATCGGCTTACGCTTAAAGCCACAAAGATTGGGCATGATTATCCCAAAGGACCAATAATTAATAACAATTGAGGCAATTTTTTATAGCTAGTGTGCATGTCAATAAATACTGATAAGCGCAGTTTGAACTCAAACAGTATTCCGGATTCAGACTGTAATTTAGAGCTTCCTATTAAAACACTTTAAGTCTTATACCGAGGGTTGGAATTCCCTATCTGAACCGAATACCCGTGATGTATTATTAAATTTTCCTTGCATATCAGAGACATGTTGTGCGTTGACGCCGTCAGCTGCTAACGTTGTACATGTTTTCCTGCATACCAGATATTGGTGCGAGTGAATTTTATCTCGACCCTAGGGTGAGATGGAAATATCTAGCCCCGGTAAAATGACGAATATCCTTGTCTGGTACGCAAGAAAAAGATAGATCTTCTCTGTCTTTATCTTAGACCACCATCTGTAAGAATCGACACTTTCTCAGTCACAAAAAATGATCAAAATAAATAACTGATCCATGTAATTCATTTATCATGCAGAATTTACAAGTACTCTTTCAACAAATTTTCATTCCGACAGCTTGAACAATTTATAATTCAACATTTTATCTATTTAATTCAATATATCTTAAATTAAAAAAAATAAAAATAAATAAATAAGAAACTGTTTTTTTGTATCAGAGTGTTAAAACCCAAGGCTTTCGCTAAACCAGAAGATTCGCAGCGGGATCCAGTGTACCTTTACAAGCTGTATTGAAGCAAAAGACCATCCGAGACATGCACAGACGAGAGCCCATTCTTTTTAACTCCTGATAACAGCACCCAAAACTGTTGATACCGAAAAACGCCGAGGGGAATCAACAAACTTTATGGAATAATGAAAGAGATGAAAGAAGAGGCCGGAATTGATGCACCTCGCATAACTCCTTACAGGTGTGTCTGCTTATCATGAAATTGTCAGACACCCATGTACTTTTACGTTTTAAAATGAACAGACTGAAAATATATGCCATTAAAAATATCTAAAGCTTCATTCTCATAAAATTATTAGTTCTAAAAATACTTACTCGCTTTCATGCTGCCTCCAATGATACGAAATGCAAAATATTGTTTTTATTTCGTCGTTTCTCTGGCCGTATAATTTGTTTGCTTTCCAGAATCTCATAAAGTTGTGATTTTATTGAGAGAATCACTCATATCACAGTGTACGAAAGATTGTTCCATTTTCTTGGCATTAATCGAGAATAAATGCATTTTAACGATGTGTATCTCCCCTACATTATGCGTTTTTAGCCGTATTTCGGTAAATTTGAAAAGGAATTAATTGTTCAAATAAATACCTTTGTTTCGGTTTGTTCCGGTAAATACAAATATCACACAAACTCATGTTTGTTATAAACAGCAATTTCCATGGCAATGTTAGTTTTCATTTCACTAGCACCAACACAAAAACTGAAACGCAGCAACTGCCACAACACGTGGTGCACTCGAGTCTCATTCCTAGTGTTTCTCAACAAGATTCACCCCTGCGTCAGCAATACAAGAGAATTAGACAGACATGTGATAGTGAAAGTTATTAACTGACACAATTAACAGTGATTAACTCTCTGAAAAGTTGTTCCTGTTATCCTGTTATGATTAAAATCAAGTTTCTGTTTACAGCAGTTTTATATCACAAAATAAAATAGCCTCCACGCTGAATATTTTGACAGTTCATTTCAATATTCTTCCGCCATTCAACAATCAACAAACGTTGACTTATTTGCCTGCTAAT
The DNA here is from genome assembly GCA_037043455.1 of Cyrtodaria siliqua. Lineage (NCBI taxonomy): Eukaryota > Metazoa > Mollusca > Bivalvia > Adapedonta > Hiatellidae > Cyrtodaria > Cyrtodaria siliqua. Next base: position 24,857 of record JAWPHD010006274.1, on the reverse strand, counting down.
AGTTTGATGTTTGACGTGATAAGTATATATTTTATAACTTTTTAAATAATTTTTCATTTTTATTTCGTGGAAAATATTTTTACTGAAATAAACAATTTCAGAACTATTTGATGTCGTGTATTAACTAGTTGTCTGTAGTGAAGCGGTTATAAATGGGTCTACCAGTTGAGAATACAAATGTGAAATAGGCACGAAAACGCTGATGAAAGCATAAAATAAAAATAAAAAATTCAGTGTACGCCACTCGTGAGAATACTGTTTTGGGATCTCACTCCATGAAATAAAGTTGCAGCTTCCACTGAAAAAAAAACAAATATCCTCTATATAATGAATATAATGGGTAAGTATTTAAAAAAAAAAGAAGGAAAAATACCCTTTTCTGTTTAATGAACAAGTTAATTTGTTTTGCAGTCAAACTCCACGCTTATATAACTATACAATATACATAGTTCTGACGTCTGACACGAGTCAGTCACAAAACGTCTAAAAATACAATATTTCCAGCGGGTTCATATTGTCCCAGATCACCTGTTGGGCGGGACTTGAAATGCATCGATACCAAGAGTCGCGGGCCCGCGGTTTCGATGTGTTTCAAGTCCCAAACACCAAGCCAGGCCTTGAATTCACCAACCATTCTTGAGAATATAGACTTAAGCCCCAGTATGCAAATTTCAATCACAAATATTTCTAAAAGTTTAAAGGATAAACATTCATAACAAGCTGCTATTTATAAATATGAGAAAAACTAATCAATTGCAACTTCATACGATTGTTTATCTTTGAAGGTGATGGGAATATTTGTGAATGGAATTTGAGTACTTGAGCACAAGTTTAAGAATAGTTTGAAGAATGGTTGGTGAATTCCTGGCCTGCAGGTTTTGATCTCGCACAATATAAACCCGCTGGAAATATGTTATTTCTTATCTAACATCGAGTTTTATGTATCGTGAAACATTTTATAGAGAGATTGCACAAAATACAAACAGATTCTCACAACTTACATTTTATGCCTATCTCTATGGAAGCCCTGGAGTGCCATTTTGACTTAGTTATTTTGTGTTATGACTTCGCTCTTCTCATTTTTGACTTCGGACTTCTGTATTATGACTTCTGACTTTAAGTCTTATACCGAAGGTCACATCAAGATGGCGGACGGTCGGGTTGATCGGGATGGATTCAGATGTTTACATAATCTGAAAGGGCAAAGAACGAGGCTAGTTTTTAATTATTCTATTGATTGATTGATATTTTACACAGAATAAGCTCGCAAAATAAGCTCGCGGTTTTCAAAGATCATTCAAGTCAAAACAAAACAAATTCAAAACCGTAAAATGATGGATACATGCAGAGAATGAAGGAGTGAAAAATGAAACAACAAGAAATTGACCAAGTCCGTCAGGTCTACGGGTTGTACCGATTGACATTCTGCTGACATTCTTGCCAATAACAAGAAAAAATTGTTTGTAAATTGCAAAATGGTTTATCAACTAACAAATTGGCTGACTATGACACAGATCTAACGGTTTGTAAAGATTGAACGTTTCTAAAATATGTATAAAACAGTCAGTGTTGAGGAGAAATGACAGTTTCTATTGTCCATGCTATAACAGTGTTAATGCTGAAGAATATTGCTACGTTGTTCTTATGTTCTTATGTCAAACATAAAAGCAATATTTTATAATTTGTTTCATGAATATTTTTGTTGCTAAAAGTGAGAAAATAACTTAAAGACACAACGACTACAAATGCCATTGTGGATGGCCAAAGTCTTCACTAGGGGTACTTTCCGACAAGTCATATCGCGTAGAGGCGGGGGCATTCAGATCTTTCCCTATGCTATATATAGAAGTGGCCCAGACTGTAGTCTTTGAGTTGGAAAACGGTTTTCTTCCCAAATGGAATGCATGTAAAGTTGACAAATCTGGTAATCTAGAGGGTAAGTCATATAACAATTCAAACACATGAAAGAACATGAATTTACAGAGCTGTAACCTTCACAAAAGGAAAATATAGTAAAGATAAGGAACAGACAGCTGAAGAAGAAATAAAACAATATGCGTTTAAACTGTCGGTTGCAGGTGGACAATATGTTCTTCGGATAGACAATCAAGAACCAAATATGTAGAAGTGAAATATACCAGGCCAGAGGGTGCAACTCAGCATACTCTGGAAGTATGAACCCAATATGTTGTTATTCAATGATATTTGTTCTAGGGTATCAGGATATCCAGAGGTTGGGGACTGCTATCCGTTGTAGGACGGGTTCCATGTTTCATCTGTAGCAGTGAACAATAAACACTTTATTGGTACTAACGCAAACAAGCTAAGGTTTTGCGCAAGCGTAAAATAGCTGCCGAGAGAAAATAGCATTAACTGGGAACAAAGTTTAACATAATAACAGACCAAATCGCGGGTGTTAAAACAATATTCAAAAAAAGAGTTGTCACGGAGACGTAAACACGCCATGACCGTTTTTTTTTACCAGACACTTTCTTCCCAATTTGTGCTACCAAACATTTTGAATCACGGTGGGCGAATCCTTGACATGCCTTACAAACTGATTACATATTCAACTTTGTAGTACGACGTGCTGAAGTACACATCAGCACAGAAATACAGTTACTCACATGTATGGGATGCGTTTGCGTTAGTGTGCATTACAACACAGATAAACTGTTCATTGCTACCATTTGTAATTATAAGATGAAAAAACTCAAAGAAACTATTCATTACTACCTTACCATGTGCAATTACTAAAACAATATAAGAGTCGCTGCCGTTCCGGCAGCGAATACAGGAAATTTTAGTTTTTCCTCATTTAACGGAAGTACGAGATAAGTGTTGCTATACTCCATGGACAGACTGAAATACATGGATATGAAAACGAAACATCCTGTTATAACAAATACCACAGCCGCGATACATGTTGGTATACTTTATGAAATTGTTGCTGTGGGAGTAAAGTTTAGCATAATTCTGTGTCCTGGTGAATACAGGGGGTCAGTTATTATTGATAGCAAACACTATTTTTTTAGGCATCAGTTCTAGCTATAATGTTGCTTCAAGAACACTTCAGTGATTATTTTGAATATTTATCTGCAGACAGCACTGTATAGTTTATCATTTATTTTCAGAATTTGAGGTACAATTCAAAATAGTTTAAGTCGCTAAAACATCCATTTTACAAATAAAAAGTGGCTTCAGACGATTATTTGTATACCTGTTGTACTTGTCTTCGTTTATAAGTCATTAGTCGTAAGTCATTAGTTACATGTCATTATTCATTAGTCACAAGTCACTAGTCATAAGTCACAAGTCATTAGTCACTATTCATTAGTCACAAGTCACTAGTCATTAGTCACAAATCACTAGTAATAAGTCGCAAGTCGTTAATCACAAGTCATTAGTCACAAGTCATTAGTTACACGTAAGCCAATGTATAAAATGTTTATAGTAGAATGGTTATGTTCAACATGTCAAAATGCAGGTTGCGATAAAAAGACAATATGCTAAGTGAAATTAAAGAAAACTTTAGTCGTATATGGTCAGTAGACGGATTGATGATTCCTAATGAAATTCGCTACCGGGGTTGAACCCACGACCTTAGGTTCCTGAGGCGAGCGCCAAACTTCTCAGTAAATGCTACCACCAAATTTGTTAAAAGCTATATATCAGTGAAATCAAAGTAGATACACAAGTCGAACAGAAAATGTAGCATTAAAGGACCACAGACAATAGCAAACACGCACAGAGACAAACAACAACTACAAAGATGAATAAACGGGAAGATATGACATCTCAAACTTAAAAGGGTTGACAATAGGGTTACCGCCCTGGAACGGTCAGTCGCAATAAAGGCCGCTGGGGGTTTAAACCAGGTTTAAACCAGGTTATATGGTGCATCAAACCTCGCTCTTACCATATTTTCATCCCAATACAATAAAGATATCCCCGCCAGGTTATACGCTCTAACAAACAAGGTAGCATTAATAGGCGATATAAGTAAAACACATAAATGATCATGTATATATATATATATATAATAGAACGAGACAGAAGCCTAGAAAGCCACAAAGCAAGTACTTGGCAGAAGTCAGGGCAACAAGAGAACAAACCGTTAATGGTACGACAAAACGAGATTTAAACATTAAAACGCTACGAAAGTAAGAAGATTTAGGTAGACATCATCATAGGTCATCGCACAATCAAAGAGAAAAGCATAGTGAAGAACTGTAAAAGGGTGAACCACTTAACATGCAGTGTGTTGCAAATCTTGATATGCATCTTTTGGAGGGAAACAGTTTTCAAGATATTGATTTCAAACTTGGTATACATGATCGACATAAAGCAGAGGTGTGCATGACACACATTTGGTGCGGCTCAGTCTATGCCGTGCAGAGTTCTTGCTCTTGGACTTAGCTGAAGTCACTTTATTTTACTCATGCCATGTTGCGGGGCGAACTACTTCAACAGTTTTCAAGATATTGGTTTGAAATTTGGTATACGTGATTGACAGCATATGTTGATGTGCGCACAATGTTGGTCTGGTTCGGTTAATGCCATGCAGTTGTTACCTGGGGAATTGTTGAATGTAGCAGATGAAATGTTTTGGAGCAAAGTACTTCAGAAGTTTTCAAGATATTCATTTGACACTTGGTATACACAATCAAAGTCAAGTGCAAATGTCAGTGACACAATTATGTAGGGCATCCATGAATGCCATGCATAGTCATTTGCCCTTTATCTTAGTAAAAATTGCTTGTCGATTTATTGCATTTTCGGGGTTATTAATAAACTTAGTGGTAACAGTAGTTTTTGTTTTCTTTTAGAGACCGCGGGCTGAAGTGACTCGTGTCATAAAAATAACTGGAGAAATTGACTGTATTTTATAGTTTTCACAATATTAACCACTTGTTTACGAATCTTTCCAGTTCAGCCAGATATACTGGCATTTTGAAAAGAAAATAAATCGTTTGAAAAGAAAAGAAATCGTTTGAAGGCATTTGAAACATTTTTCCTAAGACAAATTTGTTTTCGCGTATTGAAAGAACTACTCTTATTAGTTCAGATTATTAATAATTAATATTAAACAATGTAATTTGTATTCATGCGAGTCTTGCGCCAAAGTACAATTTAATTTTATTATAACTGACATTATGAGAAAAGTATGAATAATTGATAACAGTCACAACAAATATGACACTTGAATAAAAAGAAAGTACTGCAAACACAAAAGAATATGGATATAGGATCACTAGACATATGATAAACTGAACGATGGTTATTCGAAATTGACTACCAACTAAGTCAGAATTATAAGGAAATTTACAAATTTGTTAGACAATGACTTCCTATCTTTTAGGGTCTCCCTTCTTTATGCATACTCTTAAATAGTAAGGAATTCCCGTATACAGCTTTGCACACTGAGGTCTCTTACAGAATATGGGTTACGCTGCTTGATACGATAGATAAAAGCAAACTTGTAGCTCTACGGCAAGTGTTAGTGTATAATCATGTATATCTATAATCAAATTCCTGAAAGTACTGTTAACGAATTCTCTAGCATGTATTGTTTATGGAAATTATTCTGCTGTCCGAAGAAAATGGAACATGATGTCTAAGTCTGGAAATATTTTTGTTTTGGGTGCTTATATCGTTGGATAAGTTGCCTACACAATTAGAATATAAGCTAATACACCATAACTGCAGGTTTGTCAACATACACCCTGTACTATTGCATATACACTGTGTACAAGTAAAAAAAGAAATTGTAAATCATGCACAGTGTCTGAGTAAATGTGGGAGACAATGTCATTAATTTACTATATTCTATCCTCTTTTAGCCCTTCTGTATGCATACTCTTAAATAGTAATGAATTCCCGTATACAGCTTTGAACACTGAGGTCTGTTATAGAATATGGGTTACGTTGCTTGATACGATAGATAAAAGCACAATTGTAGCTCTACGGCAAGTGTTACTGTATAATCATGTTTGTCTATAATTAAAGTCCTGAAAGTACTGTTAACGAATTCTCTAGCATGTATTGTTTATGAAAATTATTCTGCTGTCCAAAGAAAATGGAAGCATGATGTCTAAGTCTGGACAGGTTTTTGTTTTGAGTGCTTATATCGTTGGATAAGGTGCCTACACAATTAGAATATTAGCTAATACACCATTACTGCAGGTTTGTCAACATACACCCTGTATTATTGCATATACACTGTGTACAAATAAAAAAAGAAATTGTAAATCATGCACGGTGTCTGAGTAAATTTGTGAGACAATGTCATTGATTTACGATTTTTTCCCTCTCTTCTTATATATTATATATGCAATAGTGCAGCGTGTTTCATGGCTGAACGCGAAAACCCGAGGTCAATATTATAAAATTATTGCCTTTTAGTGAGGTCGATATGTGTATTTATCAACCTGAGAAAAGTGATATTTTGGATTTTGAAATTTTGAGTTTTGAAATTTTGAATTTTGAATTTTGAAATTTGAAATTTTGTAATTTTGAATTTTGAAATTTTGAATTTTGAAATTTGAATTTTGAAATTTTGAATTTTGAAGAAATTTTTAATATTGAAGAATTTTTGAAAATTTGAATTTTGAAAATTTTGAATTTTAAAAATTTTGAATTTTGAAATTTTGAATTTTGAAATTTTGGAATTTTGAATATTCATGGAAATTGAATTTTTCATACTTATTTTTCACAGGTCAATATACAAAAGTCAATATACGTTTTTCAGGTCAATATACCTTTTTATTTTTAATCATGTGATCAACTTTTAACCAGTTGTATCCATTGAATAATTTGATTGAAATAATAAATATATTGTTGTCATTACAAACAATACATATCAAAATAAAAATGCAAAATACCAATGTATTATATATACAGTATGTCCAGCTGATTGCACAGGATAATCGTATTGTGTGTAAATGTTGCTGATTAGTCATGTATGTCTGCTGTCGTTAAGATGTGTGAATCACATCTAATATATCATAATTCACCTTTAATTTACCAACTTGAAATGTAATTAATGTATTGTGCATTGAACTTGTTTATTTAATATTAGTAAACCTTTATTTATGATATGCTGTTCAACGTATGTACGGTACCGTTATATATATAATTAAATATATTATATGCCTGCTAATAATTCTAATAATATATATAAACTGAATATTATCTTTTGTTTTTTTATATGTCATACTTACACGGGTTTTGCTAAAGCTAAGGCAAACTCTTCATTACTACTTTCGGCTTTCTCCGTACCGCGCTATTTCCATTATATTTCGGATTGTACGGTACGGCTTTTACCCCCAACCGAAACATGTTAAACAACTTCGATTTGCAAATTAATGGCTTGTTGTTTTCTTCGATACGCAAATTTGTAAGTTATAATAATTATGTCAATCTAAATTGGTTCATCGTCGTTGTTTGCCTTGTCTTTATATACGGTAGTATATATTGTTTCCTTCAACTGTGGTACAGAGAAAACAAAAATACTACTAAAATGAAAATAGATTAAATTTCCCAATTAATGTTATATATACGAAGAATGCTTTTTATTGAAACTATACACATAAATAACAGTAAACGACAGCAGACTGTAAGGTGGTTGAATTTGAGAAATATTTTGAAAGAAATCATGGACTATATTTTTCTAGAGCGGATGAAGCTAGGCAACCGGAAGTAGAAATATTCGGTCCTACGGATTGGGTAGACCATTCGCTATAACAGAATTAGAATTCGTTAAAAAGCACGTATTAATAATCGTTAAAATGAAAAGATAACGTTATGCTTTTAATAAACGATCAACTCCGTATTTTATAATAAAAACGTAAAATATGCATACTTGGACATGGCAATGCTGAGAAATGATAAGTTAAAACAAAAACAAGTTACCATTTAGTAATATAACGAACTTAACAAAAGGTTAACGGACGATATTTTGGTGAAAATAGGTCACAATGACCAAGTTTTCAGGGTATGGTCATTGCCTCATGAGAGGAGGGTGCGGTTAATGTTTGATGAAGATCAATGTTAAGATATAACACAAATAAATCCCCCGCCAGTAACCTTGTTTTCAGAGTATGGTCAGTGCCTCGTGAGAGAAAGATGCTTTAAAATGTGATGAAGATCGGACATATACAATAGTAGTGCTGAGATATCACAAAAACAAAATGTTGACGTCCGACCGCAGCCCACCGCCCGCCTTGTTCTCACCAATCGATAAAAATGATTGCTTCATTTATTTGCTTATGATAACTGATATTTCCCCTTCACTTAATTAACTTACATTAAAATGTGCGAAAGCATACTACAGCAGTCTGTCGATACGTATCAATGGAACTGCTGCACTAAGCCATCTTAAAAATCGTATGTAGTACTGCAGCATTAGGACTACGCAGTATGACATCAGCTGCTGCAGTTAGGCCATATAAATGACATACTGTGGCAATATGGCATTCTACGTTTTCACAATGCACTCTCTGCATCAAGTTCACTTAAAATGAATGTATGAAGTCTTCCCTCCCGGTAATTGCTCAGCATAAAACGCGCCAAATCAATTTAACATCTAACATCTAAGTCATAATACAGAAGTCCGAAGACGCAATTCATCAGTACGAAGAGCGAAGTCATAACTCAAAATAACTAAGTCAAAATGTGCCCTCCAGGGCTTCCATATATCTCTCAACATCAAACGAGAAGAATATACAGCTTCATCCTATTTAAATGTGTTGTTGGAACGTAGCGTCGCTTAAAATAACGCATTTCATTGCGTTGTTGTTTTGCATCTGACGTTTAAAATGACATCTCAACGGTTAACGTGTTTCATGGCGTTTAAATTGACGTTTTAACGGTTGGCGTACATGACGTCAGAGGTTTATATAGGTTATTTCAGACCCCACTGCCCCCCCCCCACCCCCACCCCCCCCCCCCCCCCCCCCCCCCCAATAACCATTCAACATTGAGTATTTTAATAAACCATGTTAGATTGCTATCCCGCCACCCACTTACTTACTTACTTAATTTGGCGTTCTTATTGGGTTTGTTTAAGTGTCAAACTGACAGGTGAATTGTGTTTTTTCTTCAGGTAAGTTAGGGTATTAAGATGTTATCGAGTGTTTTTTAATGTGTATTTAAACACTAATTATAATAATATGATAGTGCAACATGAATAGGCATCTCTCAAAACGACGAATATGTCCACCTTGAGTTTCTTCTAATTCCATAGCACGCCTGCAATGTAGGTTGCACGCCTGTATTGTCGTACAATTTTTTGCGATAAATCATTTTCAGTTTACAATATGTGTGTCTAGAAATGTGCATATGTACGCCAGACATCAATATCTATGGCTGGGAAATTCACAAAATAAATGTAAATTGTATCGCTAAGGACTCGTACTGATCATATAGAACTACGCATAAGCCGTTACACATACTGTGAATATATTTACAGATCTTGTGCACATACTCAATAAATACTTTATCATGTAATGGTGTTCAACAATGTCCAATTACCTTCCCAAATAGCTAAATTATTCTCACACACGTGTTATGTTTCCTTAGCCCCGACATAACATTACGACCGATCCTGTAGAGATGTTAGCTCTACTGGCCGAAGCCAGTTAAAAAGAAAACGTGTGAAGAAACTCCCTTAAACTTTTCAAACGAAAAATATATAGTGAAAAAGTTAACATCTGTAAAAAAAATATAAAAATATATATATATCGAGGATATTTGTTGGTTTGGAGTGAATATAGGATTTATTTTCATCGAGAAGTGAGAAAACTTATATTTTCACGGGTGCTTTAGCACGAGTCCTACCTATATTCACGACAAACCAACAACTATTCTAATTATTATATACTTTACTACCAAACTGTTTCAAACAAAAAATACGTTTCGTTCCGACAGTTCCCCTTTAACGTATTCGCGGATAAATATAGTAACGCCAGCGCGTGAGGCGATTTACATATATTTAGTGCGCATAGAATATAGTTCTAAACTTTGACACGAATTATGACTGTTATAAGCAAATGTAGAAAAAAAGTAGTTCCATTTTTCCGGCAGTGAGAATATAAGTTCTTATATTCTCACTGTGAAAATATAAACAATGAGAATATAAGGTTTATTCTAACATACAATCCACTATTTCACTGGGAAGTATATAATAAATAAAAAAAAATAATCATGCATAAAAGAAATGTCTAGTCTTTGGACTGTCATCAAGGAATTATCTATTCTAAGTTCAATGTTTTTTCGGTTTTAAACGCCGGTAGGAATTGGACAATTTCACGAAACTGTTCTTATAAATACATTATTTTCCCATAGCTATACTACCAACATTAACGTGCCTAATGATAATGATAAAAAAATACAACTACAGTCTGAAAGTGGAATAACCATCTTCTATTGAGACACATTGGATGCCTGCGCAGTAGCTCCGCCTCCTTGTAAAAATGAAGTTTAAAATTAAACGCTAATTTTATGTAACAAAAATTATTAAGTGAATGTAAACATTTTGTTGAAAAAAAATGCACACCGATTTTGAACAGCGCTAGCAAAACGCTGTATACATTTTAGTGCAATAAAAGGTTAAACATTTGAAGCATACCTAAATGTCAATTTTCGATATTTTGAAGTTTATTGTCAAGTACCTGTCATCAATCTGTCACACCGCCGCAGAAGTATATTGCAAAGTACGCTTATTAAATTGATCGATTGATGATTGATTGATTGATTGATTGATTGATTGATTGATTGATTGATTGATTGATTGATTGATTGATTGGTTGGTTGGTTGATTGATTTTTTCTTCCCAATTGGAGAGCATTTAAATAATACAATAACACAAACAGTAACAATATACTAATATAGACGACAATGAATATTGTATGATATGAAAGGATGAACAAATACACAGTAACACGATAGTACTAGTACTATATGAAAACCTTATAGCATAATCAACACATATCTATCAGGCAGAATGAATTAATATACATACAATCAGACAGGAACCTTGCAGTATCAATAAACGTGATTTTACAAGTACCTCTATACTTAAGATTATTTGTAGCATGATCGGTGACATTTCCTTTGATGAATGCAGAGCATTAAAGCGTTTAATTTAGGGTAACTATAGGGGCGTGGCTATACCGTACTACAACTACCGACTGACAGATATTGGAATTTAGAGTACGGTCACTATGACGTCACAGTTTTATTAAGTACACCTCGCTAAAAAATATAGAGTCTGTCTCAGCTCGTTGGTTATTTAAACACCATATCGCTGAGACCACACTCTATCTATTACATAAAGAGTACTCTAAGATACCTTCAGTAATCCGTTGTTTTAAATATATTTAAAGTTTAAAGTAGCTATCCCGCCAACAACCGTCAAATTTTACAACATATGTTCACCGTTTCTAAACCTACTGACGACGAGCTATATAATGTACCTATTTTGAGAATCCAAACTCTATAGACCCACTAAATAGCTTTCACCAGCCAGGCCAAACCTCACAACTAAGAGTTCACCAACTCGTAATTCGTTCTACGCAGATTCCAACACGGGTGTTTTAAGAACCCGTTTCATAAGCATATACATTTAATCGGCACATATACATTATTATATGACGTGAACACCTTCGCTAGAGTTTTGATGAACGGATTGTAGTGTAATTTTGCCGTTATTTGGCGGGTTAGTTTCTTTACCATCTACAACTATTTTCTCAAAGAACTACTAACAACATCTCAGTTGAAAATATGTATGATTTTCTATAAATCCTACTCTTTCAACTATAGAACTGTAATACATAATATCATGTTATTTTTGTCAACGTTTATCAAAAGGTATTCCAGAGTAAGTTGAAAACATGTGTGTTTTTCGATAAAGTCTACTCTTTCAACTATAGAACTAATACATCATATTATGGTATTTTTTTTGTCAGCGCTTATCAAAAAGTATTCCAGATTTTCGATGAGTTCCACTCTTTCAACTATAGAACGGTGATACATCATGTTATGTATCAAGCGTACGCATTAAGCGTACCAACACGTTCATAAAAAAATACCCAGCTGCTGAACAATAACTGACAACAACATATAGCCGACAATTGTTTAACGGGGAGAGAATATCAGGGAAAACTGGAAGGGTGTTCCACGCCTATCATGTGCTTCCTGGTGTTTTAGCAAGGCCAATATAGCTATAAAGTTTGAAGACAGGGGCTACATGAAATATGTAACAAAAAAAGAAAAAGAGTTAAAGTTTACGAAAGTGTGCAGACTGCATTGGATAATTGATAAGGAAGAACTGTATAAAGTTTCATGACCAAAGGTCAATATCTTGCCAAGTTATGAGCTAGTTCAGGTTTGCAGGTTAAAGTTTTATGAAACGCGACGATAACTAAATGAAAGTCAGAGTTATTGAAATATCAACGGCATTGACTAATTGATAAATAATATCTGTATAAAGTGTTAAGACCGTAGTCAATAGTTTAAGTTATGAGCCGGGTTAGGTTGCAGGTTAAAGTTTGATGAAAAGGGGCGTAACTCTGCCGATATGAAAGATTTGTGTGAAGTTTCATGAACATATGTTAAATACGTTTTAAAATAGGGAAAATAATGACCTCGGTTTGGTTATGTTTTAAGAAAAGGGGCATACCTCTGTCAAAATGAGTTATTGACATGAGTCAAGCAACGACATTTCTTGGGGTAAAATAAAAAAAGTTTCATGAACATAGTTCTTTCTTTTCAAGTTATGGCAAGTAGTGAGCTGGAAAAGGAAGTAGGTTAAAGTTTTAGGAAAAGGGTCATAACTATGCCAAAATGAAAGTCAGAGTTATTGGTCATGGGTAACAGCATTATTTGGAGTAAGATGAACATATGTGTGAAGTTTTATGAATGTTCTTCAGGGTCAAATATCTTTGAAGTATTGGCCAACGTTATGTTGCAGGGTCAAAATGTGACGGACGACAGACGACGGACGGTGATCCCTAAGTGTCTAAGATCGTATGCAGGCGACAAAAAAGAGATGTCGACCATAAAGGGGATTTAATATGTTAATTAAGATAACCCGACAAATCATGATATATGACTGGCTGTGGTTATTATAGATTATAAAAAGAAGCCTGTATCTTCAGCAACATTGTAATATATTATACTAATGGAAAATTATTAAATTTAAGAACGTGGGGAAAATATTTGCAAAAACAAACGTGTTACAATGTTACAATAATAAAAAAGATATTCGGTTTAATTTAACACTCGGTGACGAAACTACTAGCTTCTTGAACGGGTTAAAGCAAACAAATACAAACAAAGAACTCGATTCAGGTATGTTTTAGCTTCATAACTTTTTTGATATCACCTTTTTCCAATTAAATTGCATATAGCCCTACATAGTGAGTTATTTCTTCCGCCGCAAAGGCGTATTCGAGTCATCTTCTAGTACTTTCTGAGTTTCATCATTCCAAAGTCTTGGAAATGAAAGAAATCGTATGACAGTGTCTAAATTCGGTAAAGGTTAAGAAAGTAAAAATCGTTATAAAGTGAAGACAAACTTGAATCGAGCGCTTCATTGCCTATATATTGTCGTGAACCCGATCAAAATGTCATGTCTGTGCTCATACAGCTTTCCGGGTCAAATTAGTTCATAAACAATAATTAAATCAGACGGATTACGATATCTAAGGTAATCCACTTTCACATATTATATGAAACTATAGCATATTATGATGTGTTTTTTTTGTACATGCAAGAACCCACATAATTCCTTCAGACAGCCTCCGTTGTCTTTAAGTGATATTAAGGAACCTATAACAGGTTTCAGATCGTTTTCGTTCATACTAGTAATTGTTTTGCCTTTAAACAAATGGCGTCATTAAACCAATTCGATTATTTGTCTTGAGTAGGAGTAACATGAGTGCACGTTCCTTCTGTTTTTGTTTTGTCTTTAAAGATTCATTCTTATCGACTTGATGGAAGCTAATGTGTTTGTGTTTGTTTTTTTGTTTTGTTTGTTGTTTGTCTTTTGAAAAAATAAGTATACTCGTATATATTTATAAATCTGCATACATTATTTTATTTGCATAACTTAACGGTTTATTTACCCAGGGATTTAAATTCGATCGCTAATGTTTCTGTTCATGGGAGAGGGGTGTGGGGTGTGGAACTGTGAGTTATCATTCATAACTAAATGACACAACTCAAAAATGGAACTGAGTTATTACACTTGAGTGCCACGTATATGTTTTGCTTGTATTAGTTTCTCAGTTAAATTACATTTGATGATGCAAAATATTAAATGTCCTGCTTCAAAAACATTTCCAGAGCTAAATAAATTAATAAATTGCAGAAAACAATTTTAAATGATTATTTTGTTCGATTAGGACTATTCCATTAAAACATACCCAGGACCCAAGTAAGGCACTTTAATGAACATCTTTGGATGAATCCTATTTTATGAAATTTGGTTATTTCAACTAAATTTTGCATCTATGGGTGCTATTCAATTTCACAATTGCCTTCCTGAGGTCCCATGTATGTTTTAATGGAATAGCCCTTACTGGTACTTTGCGATACATTTTATTTTGCTTAACATGTATTGATGTTTGTTAATTTTTTTTAATAGTATTCGAAATGCACCGTTTGTTGCAAAAAGGTATTTAATTTAAACAATATTTTATTCAATTAATGAATGGGATAGGACAACTGACAATGCCTATGTAAGGCCTCTCCCGTATCACGGTACAGATACTATGTAAATAAGTTTAGCAACAATTTTAAAATATTTACCATTTTTCAAAGCATAATAACACAAGCACAATATAGAATATTTAATTCAATCCCTTTTTGATATTTAACACACATTTTATTGGTAATTCCACTTACATATCAATCGGTATGCTGGAGCAAATTACATATAAGTAAGGATCCAAAAGTATAATATTTAGAATTGGTGACAATTACATTTTGTTTGAAAACTTATTTTACATAGTATATAAACAATAAATTCATATCAAACTAAACATTAAATGTGGAATTGTAGTACAGTTTGCATATATTGGTTTGACAATTAACTTTAAATCTTTGAAACATGTGTACCGTGATTGTTTAGTATTAATATGTTGTACTGTCAGAAAGAATTTAAGCGAAAAGGTATACACTATGTTCTGTGTAATCTGTGCATATACCGTTCAAGTATATCTACGAATTATAAAACAAATGCATGAACATCTAGCACTATTACTAAAGGCTGTTAATACCCAACGTTATCAAAATGTTTGAAGTGAAAGCCACATAAAAATCATTATACAATATCAGAGAGGAACAATGTAGGTCAAACAAAGGGCCATAATTCTGTTATAAATAAGGCAATCAACAATGTGTGATGGATAGGGGCATGAAGTCATGTAGTAGCTTGCGAACACTTATTTCGAAACTGTTTGAGAAAAATATGTTACGGGACATTATACAATTTTAGAGTGAAAAATTCCACGTCAAACAATGGGCTATAAATCTGTAATAAACTAGGCAATCAACAATGTGTGATGGATAGGGGCATGAAGTCAACAGTTGTTATGTGCATGTGAAGTTTGGAAACAATTCATTGGAAACCGTTTGAGAAATGCAAGAAAAAAATTAAAAATATTTTACACCGTGCAGACGCTGTAATAAACTAGGCAATCAACAATGTGTGATGGATAGGGGCATGAAGTGAACAGTTGTTATGTGCATGTCAAGTTTGCAAACAATTCATTGGAAACAGTTTGAGAAATGCAAGAACAACATTAAAACTATTTTACAGGACGTGACGGGACACATTGTGCCAGGACGGGACATGAAGGACAGTGTGAGTATAGCCCCTAGATGTATAAAACACATTCGATATCGTTTTAAATTGTATTAATTGTATCAATTGTTAATTGTTCACGTGAAACTATCCTCCCCTTCCGCTTCTGTCTGTATGGATGGAATATTATTCACCTTACATTTGAGCGATATAGGGGATCTTTCATTTCTCTCATATCCATTTATAGCCCCATCAATATCCACGTCAACATCAGCACCCGTGGTTCTAGTCACGTGATAGATCGCGCCTCGTGATCTCCTGAACACAAAATATCCAATAACGAGCGCACAAATTAACGCCGCCGTACATAATACTGGTACAGCGTAAACATAGGCTTGTATGTCTTCTTCTTTTTCTTCCTCTTCTTCTTTAGCAGACGCTGGGGTAAAAGACACTTTCGGGGGATTAAAAGTCACATTCGGGCTCACGCTTTTAGCCGCAGATTGAGTAGGCATTGCACTCTGTAGCGGTACGTTTTCTGAGTCGTTACTGGAAAACTTGGCATACATAGAATTACTGGTATAAGCTGGAGTTACAACATTCGTTTCGTCCTCTTCTTTATCAAACGCTGGAGTTGAAGACACTTTTGGTGGATTAAAAGCCACATTCGGCTTCACGCTATTAGACACAGATTGTGTAGGCAGGGCACCGTGTAGCAGTATGTCGTCTGGTTCATTACTGGACACACTGGCGTAAACAGACTTACTGAAATAAGCTGGTGTTACCATAGTCGTTACTTGTGCAACGTTTGCTGGATTAATGTCGACAGAAGTCATAGAACTTGGATCCATAACGTGCGAACTATGTAGTTCTATAAACATACTTTCGGATTGGTCCCATATGGCAGAAGTCTCGATCCCGTCAAAAGTGGGGTTAGTTGTCAATGGTGTCGATGAAAGAGTACTTCTTGACAATATTATGGTACTACTGGAACTTGAAAAAAAGTGATATCCACTTTGTAGGCCTTCTTCTGACTCTGTGTATTCGCTATATACTGTCTCAGTAAGAATTCTATCGACCAAGGTGGTAGAACTTTCGAATTGGTCCCATATGGCAGATGTCTCGATCCCATCAAAGGTGCGTTTATTTGTCAACGGTGTCGTTGAAGGTGTGCTTGTGGACAATATTATGGTATTACTGGAACTTGAAAAAAAGTGATATCCACTTTGTAGGCCTTTTTCTGACTCTGTGTATTCGCTATAAACTGTTTCGGTAAGCATTCTATCGACCATGGTTAGAACACTTTTAGACATTTTAATGGCATTTCTTGAACTTAACAGCGCTGTATTTGAATCTTCCGCCACTGTGTATATGCTATACCCTGTTTCTGTAGGCGTTGGCAGTGAAGGCAGTGCAGAACTAACCACATATTCGATTCCACTTGAATCAAAACTCAAAACGGTGGTTGAAACTGGGCAATCAAATTCACGAATAAATTCGAGAATTGACACTGTACCTTTCGGTGTATCGCAAGTACCTGTTATATTAATATTTCTAATAATGTTGCGTACTTCAGGTTCACAATTGCACACAATTGGGTTGTACTCAAGATTCAATTCAACCAATCCGGGTATTTGGGATATTATCATTAACCCAAGTGATCCCATTCGATTGTTCGATAAATTTATAACTCTCATTTTTTGCGTTTGGCTAAAAAAATCATCTGGTGTGTCGCCTAAAACATTAGAACTGAGATCTATCTTTTCAAGATTTGTGTTAGTACGAAATGTGTCTGGGTGCAGTCGGAACAGCTTGTTCTGTTGTAGGTACAACTCCCTTAGATGAATTAAGTCAACAAAGGCTGCTCCTTTTATAGAAAATATTTCATTCTCGCTCAAATCAAGTAGCTTTAATGACGTGGCGTTTTGAAATATGCCATTATCGATTATTTTTAAAATGTTATTACTCAACCGAAGTATTTCAACTGTGTCGCTTATTTCCTGGAACAAGCTTTGATTCAGTTCTCTAAGACTATTCCTGGTCATGTCCAGTTCCGTTAAAGACTCCAGATGTATAAAAGCCTTACCAACAATTGTCTGTAATCCAGTTTGGCTTAATAGTAATGTGTTAAGGCTCAATAGATCATTAAACCATGCATTAGAAACTTGAGTAATAGAACAGTGCGACAGGTCCAGCTTTTTTAGCGATAAAAGTCCCTCAAATAAATCGGAAGGCATGTCCTCGGCATGCTCAATTTTTAAAGTCGTCAGTGAATTCAGGTTGGCGAATATTTTCCTAGGTAAATTCCTAGCACCGGAAATGACTATGCTTTCCAATGTAGCCAAAAGAGATTTTGACTGGAACAAACATTGCGGAACATTTTGCACTTTGCTTACAAAAATTCCAAATGATTTTAGACCAACCATTTTCTTTATCAGGTCGTCATCAATCTTCTTAAGAGATACACTTGAAACGGTTAATTCTCTTAGTGAATCTGACACTGGATTAAAAAGACATTTAGGCATTTCAGTGGCTGATCTGATATCTATCGATAACGATTCAAGTGTAAGTCCTTGAAATAGGTCGGCAGGAATATCGATTTGGTGTAAGATGATACTTAGGAGCTGCAAAGATGATAACTTAGAAAACACAAGAGAGTTGAAATCAAATGATTCTAGTCCATAAATATTTCTGATTGAGTCAAGTCCGTTTAATGTAGCAAGGGAAACACTGTCCAGTATATTTCCACTCATGTTTAAACTCCCGGTTATATAACAACTACTCATATGATTGGGTACAAGCTTCGTTATGCGATTATTTGCCAATGAGACGTTTTCCAAGAGCCCATAGGCACAAAGACCATTCAAAGAGTCGGGCATTAAACGATTATTTGAAAAGTCCATGTAAGAGGTTTTGGATGGAAAATATGTTGGTACAGATCGCATATCATTGTTAGAGCAATCAATTTTGATCTTCTTATATATAGTTCCAGCTTCGATCAATTCACAGAAACAAGGTGAAATATCGTCTGTTGTGTCGCACGCCGGGCTTGGTTCAATCCAAATCCACAGCGGCAAAAGACACATGTAAACTCTGCAGAGCGACCACATGTTAGCATCGGCTAGTTCCAATAACCTGAAAAAAAAGGCAAATTTGTATATATGGAAATAATTATAATTTTAGAATAATTGTATTATAATTACTTGCCTTGCATATCATCTCCTTGACTACTTTTATATACTTAAAAACAACCAGGTAACAATAAACATGTATAACAGACTGCACTAATAGACTCCACTACAGTTTAGATGCACACACAAAAAAGTAAACCATTGCATGCGGTACTGTCTCTTATTTATGGGTATGGTCGCCAGACAGAATCTTTTGAAATTTCGGAAAGCAATTATTCCGTTATATAAACAAATAAAATTGCCCACATATTTATTTAGAATCTATAATTAAACTTCGGCTCTACTTTGTTTAGCTCGTATCTGATGTCGCCGAGTCGACGTTTACTCGGTACTTGTTGTTTTTGGGCAGGACGGCTAGCAAGCTCGTCGTCCTTTGCCAAAACAACTCGTTCCAAGTATTTCCATAATCATAAAGGTTTGTATCGTCGGACAAATTCAATACTCAAACTAAAGACGCAAGACATTTAAGCATTTCTTACCATTTAAGTTCAATATTTTGTTTATTAATTGAATGCGGTAAATCGTGTATCACTTTGTATATCTAATAATGAGTAATTTTATACAACATTTCATAATCATTAAGGTTTGTATCGTCGGATAAATTCAATACTTAAACAAATGACATGCAAGGATTTCTTACCATTTAAGTTCAATATGTTGAATATGATTCCAATGCCGTAAATGATAAACCACGTTAATGACTAATTATATACAAATAATATCCACTTTAACACATTATGTATTTTACTATATAATTCAGCATAAATGGTTTCGTTTTTAACTCACATTTTCTATTATTAAAAGTGAGCATGTAAGTAAATATTTAAATCATCCACTGTCATGAATATTTTAATTATAATGTTGCAGATTTTACAATCTACGCCAACCAGTAAACCGATAAAATATTCTGCATTCTTAAAATGTATGATATTTGAGACTGACTAGCTAGGGCATGTGATATCCATCATCGTGTCACACATGTTTGTGAATCAACATTTAAAATAGTTAATATCACAGCCTTTGCCTGGCATTCAAGCAAACAGAAAATGTGCATGAATATATACAGTGACGTTTTTTAATTCAAGATTAATATTATGGTCGTTTTTCAGACAGTCCCAAATACAGTCCTGTAAGTAGATTCGTTTCTAGTGACCTCCTTAATGTCGTGGTATTTCTTCTTCAATATTCTCACTTGTAAGTATTTGTGGCGGAGTGTTTAAAATGGGAATAGTTCCATGATCTTACTGATTTGCGATCATTGATACTTTTCGATCAATTATTTCATATGGTTTTAAGCCTCACCTAAGAAAATGGTTTGCTTATTTCGTTTTGTTTTGTTTTTGTTTAACAACGTTCTGTCACTTATTTTCAATGATCTTTCCGTGTTTAAATAGACGTAAATTATCATTCTGTTTTCCCACTTTCTATTATTTACACTTCTACTGCACATGCCTGCAATAAACTATTGCGTCTATTTGCACATCAATTTCCAGTGAACAGCATTTACTTTTGGGTCGGAGCTAAAACAAACAAGTTGCAGTGAACCGGTATGATGAACTTGTTCTGTCGTCTAGGCGTTTTTGTGCTAATTGCCATAAGTTGCTATAAAAACAAGCTAGCAATATTGGCAACGTCGCTGTAAAAATATTACAGCCTTAAAACACTATTTTTGACACTATTGCAACGTATTTACATTAGTTAAGTCCGAAAAGCAGACATAAAGTACATACGTAAATATAAGGATTGAATTCAATATTTCGATCTTTCTACAGGGTATGAACAACATTAGGTAATTTAAAGTTAGCGAGAAGCCCTTTGATTCAGAGGCATTGTATAGGAATTTCGAAACCCGCTAAATAACCAATGAGCATTGAGTATTGATAATGTGCTGTGTTTATAAGACTTTAATTATCTTCGATGCATTACCAGGCCCCTATAGCCAGCCCTGAAATGTAACCGAGGCAAATCCCTTCCTAGTGGGGACTGAGGACATATACCCCGGAAAAAATGTTGATTTCCTGCACTGTAGTGTATTCCAGGGCCAGATTTTCAGTTTTAAGTTAGGCAAATATATACAAGCCTACATTATTGGCTTTATTTGATATTCCCTTAGAATACCTACATTAATGTTTGGTACCTTCCCAAAATTCTACCGAGGTGTCGGTGTGCCTCAGTTTAGCTACAGGCCTGATTACACTGAGCATTGAGGCGAGCTTACCTCGGTTTTTAAGTCTTACCCAAATGTCTGATCAGGTGGGAAATTGAACTATCATTTTGAAGTACTACATTAGTTGCAAGGCAATTGCTTCTGCAACAACAAAATACAATCAATAACTATTCCAATCACACTTTTAGTAGGAGTACACAATAAGATTCACTATTTACATGCAATGTACTTTTATTGAACAATGTCTTCTAAAATTGTAATAAACATGATAATTCGCAAAAGAAACATAACACAAAGAAACTCTAATTAAAAACAAGAAACATAATCGCTCTACTGGCTTATTGAGTTTGTGATTGGGGGATTGACCATCGCATATAACCGCACTTTTTAATATGTGCATTTCCAGGAAACAAAATATGAGCTTACAATTTGTAGGGGGGAAAATTGTTTTAGCAGTTAAAAAAACACTTTGCCCTGCATTGAGCAAAATGGTAGTTGAATTCACATTTGGACATGATATGCATTTTTTAAATTTATTTTTACGATTACCCACTAGGGGCCCCAGCCGATGGAGCCGATATACGAATACGCGTCTACAAATACACCACACATGAACTTGAAATTCAAAAAGTATACAAGCAAGGTTTTACGCATAAGTAAATAAACATGACTGTTGGCCTGTGAACTGATAGGAGTGAAATAATTAGTGAAATTATGAAAGTTATCAAGCTAAAATAAGTGTTGTTATTTTTAATTATCAAAAGCAATAACTACACAATGAATGCGTCAATTCTGTTTATTTTGAAACCTGGCCATGGTGTTATTGATATAATCCTTCAAATGAAAAAAATCGATACAAATTAGAGATCATTTTTCAAAGTGACCGGACAAGATGAAATTGCTTTTTTTCATTAAGTATAAAGGGACCTTAATTTGTTAAAATAAAAGCAAAGATTTATGTAACGTGGCTCGTTGTAGTGGTGTTATAATGAATAATGCATGCGTGAAGTTTCAATCCATTATGAAAATTGCAAGATCCAAGCTTATATACAAACTTTATTCAAAGTTAAAAACGTTAACCAAGTTTTAAAGGGGTAATTATTTTGTTAAAATAAAAGCAAAAGTTATAGAACAGGCTCTGTGGTGTTGTCTTATTGTGTAGTTTGTGAGATGGAAGTAAAGCCTAAAGTAGTTTGTGAGATGGAAGTTTATACAATAACTTTAAATAAGCTTAGATGAATACAAATTTAAACCAAGCTTACATACAATGTACACACTTTAACCGAGTCATCTCAGTATTTATTAATTTTCGAAGCATAAAAGAGGCCATAATTTTGTTTAGAAACGGGAATGAAACGGGAATACTGAATTATAAATAAAACCGATTAAACACTAAACTTTCTCGTTATATATTCGTGGATTTATGGGTATTATTCCGTGAAAATACATATTTGCACTTATTCCATTTTAATACTTGCGGTTTCATTCAGTTTCACTTACACTTTCATTATGCTCCGTAAAAAAAAACGGACGTAAAGATCCCGGAAATATTACGGCACGCTACACATTTTAGATATACTGTCTTCTATAAATGTATCCCAAACATGATAATGTGGAGAAAGTTAGATGGGAAAATGTAGTCTGTTTGCTAGGTGAAGGGGCCGAATATCGGCTCCTGTTTATGAAGGAAACAAGAAATGTCATTGTAAGTGAAAAATGCCCCCGAAGTGACAGTTGACCTCTAAGTGTGGCATTGACCTTGAAGCCATGAACCTGGATTTTGTGCGCGACACGTCGTCTTGTTGTGGTGAGAATTTATTCCAAGTTATTTGAAAATCCGTCCATGAATGTCAGAGTTATTAACCGGACACGAAAGCACTTCTTTTTTACATTTGACCTCTAAGTGTGACCTTGACGCCACATACCTGGATTTTATGTGCGACACGTCGTCTTGTTGTGGAGAGCAGTTGTGCCACGTTATTTGAAAATCCGTCCATGAATGTCAGAGTTATTGACCGGACACGATTGTACGGACGAAAGGACGGACTGGACAGATGCGACTACTATATGCCGCCCTTTGGGTGCATAAAAAGTCCTGACATCTCAAAGAGTATAAAAGAATGTAAAAGGAGTTAGCGTCACAAGACCGCAACTCCGTAACAGTAAATTACTGAAAGTTCCCCAAGTTGTACCACTGTAGAGGGTATCCCTTGATGCAAGAGCTCAAAACTTGTTTTTACATATGTTTTGCCTCGAGACCCTAATGACCATACCAAATTTGAATCGTAACCACTCATATTTCGACAAGATAAGCATTTTTTATAATTTTTGTTCCGATTGATTGCTTTTAGTAATCAGGTCATGTTTGGTAAAGATCAGATGAAAAATAAACACCCTGTCGTCTTAATGAGGCAAAATAATGCATTTTTAACTAAATCGAGGGTCACAACTACGGTGTTAATGATCCGAGCTGACTAGTTTTCAAACATGTCCGAGCTTTTTATTGATATTAACAATCTGGTAGAGTTTGGTAAAGATCGGGTGAAAAGTGAGGGCTCTATCTTCTTAACGAGGTAAAATATAAAAAAATTAACTCAATCCTGGGTCACAACTCCGCCGTTACTGGTCCGACCTGGATAGTTCTCGAAAGTATCCTAGCTTTCATTGATATTGACAAGCTGGTAAAGTTTGGTAAATATCGGTCGTAACGAGGCAAAAGTTAATGGACGAAGGCGGTCGACGGACGACGACGGGCGACAGAAAACTGCCATCCCATAAGCTATGTTGGCCTTTGGTCAGTACAGCTAAAACATGAATAGGCATACATATAAAATTATTAGCAATAAAACATTAACTCCTTAAAACAGAACAATATAATAATCATGCACATGAAAATTAAGAAATTAAGAACAAGTTCTATAAATATAGATGTGAAACTTCTATTGCACATATGTGTGTTACATAAGAATCGATTCTTATTTTTTCGGAGTTAACTCTGTTTTAAACGCTAGAAGGAAATGAAAATTCTATGAAGCGCGTTACCGCTTTATGGTTAATTTACTATTCGCTACCAGCGTTTAACACCGCATTACCGTCGAAAGAAACTGCGAATCGGTTCTTATATTTAATTTATTTTCCCGTAGCTACACTACCAACAATAACGTGCCTTACGAGGATGATATTTTTTTAAAAAGTACAACTGAAGTCTGAAAGTGGAATCATCTTATATTGAGACACATTGGATGCGTGCGCAGTAGCTCCGTCTGCTTGTAAACATGAAGCGTATTCGAAATTAAACGCTAATTTTATTTAACAAAAATAATGAAGTGAATGTAAACAGAAGAAAATAACGCTGCATGTGTAATGCATCAGTTATTTCGTAAAGATAGTTCAACGTGTTTAATAATCTTATGTTAATTACTAATGTTCTACACTGTTACATTTTTTTCATATAAAAATAATTACATTTGATATAAAACAGCTAGACTGGCTGTCGTCCCAGTGTTGTTGTTGTTTTTTAATAATTTGCAAAATGAATCAAAATAAAATCTTAAAATCCCAAATATTTATGTTTGAAGCCAATAATTCAAAGGGGACATAATGCAGACTGTTTTATTTGATGATAGCTTGAGTTGTCTCAAATAGTATAAACATTAACAAACATAAGGACTTAGCCAGTCTAAAAAAC